>BGNK01002270.1:0-98945 GCA_003297005.1 Symbiodinium sp. clade A Y106
TGTGTGTCTGTGTGTCTGTGTGTCTGTGTGTCTGTGTGTCTGTGTGTCTGTGTGTCTGTGTGTCTGTGTGTCTGTGTGTCTGTGTGTCTGTCTGTCTGTCTGTCTGTCTGTGTGTCTGTCTGTCTGTCTGTCTGTCTGTCTGTCTGTCTGTCTGTCTGTCTGTCTGTCTGTCTCTGTCTGTCTGTCTGTCTGTCTGTCTGTCTCTGTCTGTCTCTGTCTGTCTCTGTCTGTCTGTCTCTGTCTGTCTGTCTCTGTCTGTCTGTCTGTCTCTGTCTGTCTGTCTGTCTCTGTCTGTCTGTCTGTCTGTCTCTGTCTGTCTGTCTGTCTCTGTCTGTCTGTCTGTCTGTCTGTCTCTGTGTCTCTGTCTGTCTGTCTGTCTCTGTGTCTCTGTCTGTCTGTCTGTCTGTCTGTCTGTCTTTGCCCGTGCCTCACGAACAAATAGAATAAATAAGTCGAGTGCAAAGCGAGGTTCGGGATCTTTGAACAAGTCCATGTTGAAGCTTGGGCCATGATTCTTGTCAGAGTCCATAGTTCCTGCAGCACAGACACACACACACACAACGACACAGAAGGAGAGGCGGCTCTTTAAACTGCGCTTCCCCTCGGTTTTAAGGACCGGTCCTTGGCCTTCGAATGCCAAGGAGTGCTACGCAAGGCTTTCAAGGGCCGCTGACGACCTACGACTAAAGCCTCGAGCTGTGAAAGTTGCGGCGCCGAGGCATCTGTGGCATCTTGCCTACATCAAGAGGCTCTCAGACGTGGAGCCCTAGTGTTGCCCTCCGAGGCAGAAATACATCCGAACAGCAATTCGGGAGAAGGTGTCCGAGGAAAGCACGTTCCTGTGGAAGCCTCGTAATCCATGCCGCTGACCCTGACTCGAAGTTCGACTTTGGTTGCTGTACCCCGCTGCAGCTTCTGAGTTGTTGTCGGGTCGTGGATGTGCACCACCAGAACACACTGAAGATCAGAGTCAAGACAAACCGCTGCGAGACAAAGCGCGACAAACCCGTGGAAGCGAGAACAATCGACCGCCCTCCCCCTTGTGGCGTGCTCGGCGGCGAGTTCTGAAACGCGACCACACTCGACTTCCCCTGTGGCCGCCCATGCCTTGAGACAGCCGTCGACCCGTCAGGAACGCTGCAAAGCAGCGTCAGAGGCAGGACGGACGTGTCCCAAACCTCAGCCACACGACCCATGGCCGCTAAGAGCCCTCCCACTCTGGCCCAGCGGAGCTGAGCCAAGCTGCCGCGATCTGACCGCTCTGCAGGCCTGTGAAGAGCCTCTGCTGCGCCTTAAGCAGCTCTCTCTCTCTCTTGCTGCTCTCTCCCCTCAGCCCTAGGCACCTGCCTCTTCGAAATGCATCGACGTGGTGGGGGTCGGCGAATGCGTCTCGCACTGCATCATCTGCCTCCCCCCCCAAAGTCCCAGCGCGGCAGAGCCATAGCAAATGAAGGAACGCCGGGCCTGACCAGGTCGTAGACCTGCGGCCATCCGACTCTTTGGGTTTCGGGCCTGGGGCCTTTTCTGGCCGTCTGGCCTTCAGGGCGTTGTCTTTGCTTGCCGAGAAAAGCCATTGCGCTCGCTCGTCCACGGCCAAGGCAGAGACCTTCAGCTCCAACTTTTGCTGCAAGCTACCGTACTTCAAAGGCCCGCAGTTGACCGGAAAACAGAAAGCTTGCATCTTTCGTGCTTGGACTCCGACTGCGGCCGTGTGCTTCAGCAGAGGCAGGGTAGCCCCACGAGAAACCTGGAGTGCTGCTTACGCATATCATTTGATGATGTTTTTAAAGCACGGCGAGTCCAGCGCTGCAGACCGCCACACATGTCGGATGCACAAAGTTGATCAAAGCAGCACAAACACAACGGCAGTCATGCAGTTTGGGGGATGCACACCGCTGGGCGCGCTCATCTTCTGAAAGCCGACAGCACCGTCCTCAATCAGGCCGAACCCTGGCTGAGAACTTGACAGCAGATGTGCAAGGCGAGGTGGCGGGATCGAGTATGAGTATGACCATGGCCACGGCTTGTTATTGGCAAACTGTAACACGAACGAATCGGCAGAACCCATGTCTAAGGTCCATGCATTCAGGCCACACAGGCAGCAGCCTCCCTCCTCGCCGCCGGTGACCAAAGCCTCACTAAGGTTCATACAAACTCTGATGGCATTGTGTTACAGCATCGTGTTTCTCAGGCTTCTGCCACACAGGAGATGGAGGAGGAATAGCGGCAAGCAAACCTGTGAAAGCAAGAAGACTGCGCGACAGACAGGCGTGTAGGACCCATCCTCCTGCAGCCAAGAGGCTGGAGTTGGTAGCTCTTCGAGTTCGGTGGGGACCTGCATTGACGGTTGTGTGCAAATAGGTCGGAGAAGCCGCCATTAGGAGCCCGGCTCCTTCCACAAGCTCATCTGCGAGCTGGGCAGATCGGGTGCCTGTCGCTCAGACTAAAGCAGAAGCCGATGCATAACTCCCAAAGAAGGCAAACCAAGACTCTGGCCACCGGCTCCCACGGCAACTTGATGTTTGTGAGCCTTGAGGTGAAACCGAAACTGCCCAAAAGGAGTCCCAAGTCCCACAGTCTCCCACTTCATGCAAGCGGCTTCGTATCCATACGGGAAATCCAGTTGCAGTCCGCAGCCTCTCCCGGTGAAGCAGCGCCGAAGCACGGAGACGGGACTCTGGGACTCTGGGAAGCGCACCCCAAGCAGAAGCAAACCTCGGAAAAAGCACCGGGCCACACATTGGGGTCTTCAGGACTGAGCCTTAGCTCTGCACCGCGACTGGCTTCATAAACCTGGCAAAAACTTAGAAAAGCTAGATGCAACAGCGTGATGCAGAGAGCACCATAATGGGAACGCAAACTAGCCGGAACAGCAAAGCTAGTAATGCCATAAGCCGCCTCCTGTACCTGCAGGAAAGAAGAGTGCAGTGCAGTCGATACACAAAGGCTGTTGCGATTCCCAGTCGCAGCCTTGTCTCAAGTCTCAACCTTGAACTGAACTGTCTCAGGCCTCCCTCTTCATTATAATTGACTCCGCCTCGGACACCAATTTCGGCTCCCGCTCGCTTGGCCTTGGGCTCTCTGAAAGTCTTCGCAGTCAGATCTCTCAGATCTCAGGGCGCAGCTGGCGGAGCGTCTGGTCCCGCTCACACCTGGCAAGGCGTGCTCATGGAGCTTCGTGCGAATACTGGGTACCCTCGCAAGTGCGGCAGGCGTACATTCCGAAGAATTCCTGCGCCTCTAAGCAATTCAGAATATCTCTGCGGTGCGCCAACCTTGGGCAGAAGTCATGTTGAAGATGCTGGCATCCGCACATGGATCCCCGTGAAGCAAATCTGTTCACCGAGATGACGACCCTTGCCTCAGGTCCGACAACACATGACTAAAGCAGGGACGGGATTGGTTCAAGCAGACAAGCATGTCAGAAGGGCCACATGCTGACAAGTTTCAAGTATGCAGCAAGGGCGTTCTTCCGGGACTCCAGGTATTCATGGCCTAGTCACAGGAAAGCGATCTTCAGGATAGCCAATAAATGGCCGGAACCCACATGCACTAGCGAAGATCATGCCGGCACACTATCTCCTCTTTTTGAAAAGCTCCGAGCATGCAGCGGCGCAGTTGTTGTGCTCTATGGCAGAGGATCTACTTCTTGCTCTTCTTCTTACCTCCTTCCTTTTCCTTGGCCTGCGAAAGTTTCTCGGCCAGGACCTGCTTGACGCACTTCTGCTCCTCAGGAAGGCCAAGCGAAACATCTCTTGCCGCAGCCTCCTAGTGTTGGGCCATGGGGCTTTAGAAAGAGGGGTTGTGCTGAAAGAGGGGGTGCGTTGATCAGGACAGCTCTGCAGGTCCTGGAGGGCTGCACACATCCGTTCCCTCATTGGGCCTTGCCTGGGCCTCAACATGCCTCAACCCTCTATTGCGAATGAAGTTCGATGGTGTGGTTCATTCTCGTTGTTCTTTCGGCGGCTCCAAACAGCACTGCGGTGAATATTCGCCCGCCAAACACATTGGGGATAGACTTCCCAACATGTGTAAGTGCAGTGAATGCTTGCATGGGCACACATATTGTGATTATTAAAAATTATGAATATGACATGGGAATAGCAGCCGAACATCCCCAACAAGAACCCGGTATAACAACAAGCATCGTCAGAAGAAAAAACCACACAACAACAGCAATGAATAATCGTCATTGCAAGTTGATACAAGCATCACTACACGGCTGGTGGGGGGGTTAGATGGGTTTAGGGCTTTCGGGCAAGTCAAGGTTTATGGTTTCGGGTCTAGTCTTGGTGTAGGTTTTATTGATGCGCGTTAATTTGTGCAGCCTCGACACCTCGATCAGAAAGGCCCGGACAACACGCTCGCGAACACAGTGGGCGCATCGGGATCCGCCGTAGGCACGGTTGACGCGCTTCTCGCGCTTCTTCAGGCGAGAGTATTCGATCGGGCGCAAACGTGGCAGGCCAATCAGAGCCTGCAGCCGCGTTGGTTGCGTTGGCATGAGTGACCCTTACGTGTGACCCTTACCCTACGATGCTGACGTCCCACACCCGCACACTCCCACTCACAGAAACCTGGGCCTTGCCGCAGTCGCCGCAGTGGGGGCCCTTTGCCTTCTTCTTGACTGCCTGGTACACTGCCTTGCCACCGGGAGTCTTCACGACTCGCTGCTTGTTGGACTTGGTGTTGTAGCGGCACTGACGGCGGTAGGTCAAGCGGAAAGCCATGGCACCAAGGCTGCAAGCTGCAAGCTTCAGACGAACTAACCCGCTTCAAGCCAAAGCTCGACAAGCATTGCTGTGACGCTTTGCTCTATAAGCTGCGAAAGCTCAGCTCGAAGGAGCCAGGAGGCTCAAAGCAAAAACGTGACTATAGTTGCCGAGTTGCTGAATTGCCGGACGACCTCGGAAATCTTTCTTCGGCCAATACGCATGCCTTGCCTACACAATGCAGTACGCTACGATTCAGCCTCCGACAGACTTCGAAGGGAGCTCCGGCAGGGAAGGCACCCGCCTCTCGTCGCTGCGAAGGGCCCCGTGTTCGTTCAAATAAGCTCGTGTTCCCGTGCGTGGACTCTTCTTTGCGTCTTTGCGTCTTTGCGTTTTGGACTCTCGCTTTGGGATTTTGCAGTAGGCTTTCGGCTTCCACGGCCAGCGCCTCCTCAAGGCTTCGTGCATGATCGCCACGTCGTTGAAGCGCCGCCGCCTGGGCTGAAAACACACAAGCTGCCAGAAGCAAGCGCAGCGGTCGCCCGAATCACAGAGGATCCGGCAGCGTCCAGGGCGAAGAGTCGTTCATTCTGACCTGCCAAAGAAAAACGAGAAGCTCTCGAGCACATTTCATGCCTTGTCGCACTACTCAATGAAAGCCGAATCGTCAATCCCGTCCTGCAAGATGTATTCGACATGCTGTCCAGTCTTGGCCAAGGACACTCGTGCCTGCCGCATGGAAAACAACATGCGGAAAACGGAACGAGGAGAACCAACACAAACGCGCTGCAGTGGAAAAAGCCATCCGCAAGCAAAGGATTCCAGAGCCGCAGGGAGTACACAGCTCATATCACGCGCCTTCAGCACTTCGAGGCCCTTGGCTATGCCTTGTGCCTCTTGGCCGCTTTCGACCTCGACCCACCAAGAACATGTGAAGTTGTGGGTGAGCTTGTTTCGTGAATGCAGCTTACCATCTGAGCACAGAGCCACCTCATACTTGAGGATCGACACATGTAAAGACAGGTCCCGGCCAATCTTTGGAATGGCAGCCTGCGAGGTTCAAGTGCCGTCGCTGTCGAACCCTGAACCAAACGACTGACAGACTAAGGGCGTTGCTGCCATAGCCGGATGAGCTGCGAAAATCTACAAACCAACTTCTCTAGACTTGGATGTTGAGGGATGCTTTGTGGCTTGTTTAGCGGTTAGCCCCGGTTAGGCACCATCGGCCATCGGGAGCAATGGTTATTGCCAGCTTTCCTGTTGCACGCTTGACCAGGAGGATGCACATGTTGTCGAAGCCCTCTCCCGCCCTGACAGCCGAAAGAAACGAGGCCCCGGCCCAACGAAGTAGACAGGCTCAGAGCGCAAGCCACTGACATCAGCACTTCTGTTACAGTCAGAAGCGGCGCTGCTTTTGCCGAGCTTGATGGAGGGTGTTGGATCAGCACCCCATAAACCAGGTGGAGAGGGCGAAGCGCGGCTTCGTCCCACTCACCGGCAGCACCGCATGGAACCTGACATCGCTCTGTGAAGTCGCAGAGTCTGGCGGCACAAGTAAGTGAAGGTGAGGAACATGGTGTGCGAGAAGAAGGCGACCTGCAGCAGCGAAACAGCAGAGATGGGGGCTCTGCAGACGTGCGAAAGGATTCAGCGGCAGTTGGGGCGCACCAGTGTGTCCCCCTCGGGCGCAACTGTGAAGAGGTCGTGAGTCAAGGCCTGCGCAAAGCAGCTGGCATTGCAGACACAGTGACACAGGGAGAGGTGTCTTTCAGCCTCGGCAGTTGAGCTGGGAGCCCTTCTGGGATCCGAGAGGCACACCTTGCCAAGCATGACAAGTATACCAGCTCGACTTCTGATAACAAGGATAACAAGGATTTGGACGGCAAGGCTTTGTTGCACAGGGCCTGCAGGGCGCCTCCATCCTGCAGACCCAGATCCTGTGTGCCTCGAACTGCTCAAGACAATCAGCCGCCGCCTTTTCGACATCCCATGGCCCGTCGGCAATGTAATAGACAAGGGTTAACCTCCTGGTCCCACAAAAGCAGCAATGTCCAGCATCCATGTACCCAGTGATTGGCGTGCACACTTACACTTCGGCGGCCTGCCGTCATCTGGGACCCCCATGTTTGTCCTTGGCGACTGCACGGTGGGAATTGGAACAACAACCCCCCAAACGCCCTATGTTGGGGAGAGGACTACAATTAAAGAACAACTGCACCGCCCCCACTCCCATCTCCATTCGTTCGCTACTTCCACCTGCAGCCACAGCACAAGTAGGGGTTGTCGACATGGAAACCATACTGAGCGTCGGGAACGGTCTTACCGTCATAGCACCTGGTTGCGCTTGCCGGCTTTTTGCAGGTGCACTTGTGGAACAGCAACAACAGCTCCATCGAAATAAGCACAGCTGATGTAGCAGAAGCACGAGAGCATGCCCGGCGTGCGCTTTGTTAGAGTCAAGCCCAGCTGCTCCTGTCAAAGCTTACAAGGACGCAGGACACGACGAATGCAACGCCAGCTCCTCCAGCAGCTTGTGCACACCCCAGCCGAAGTCCCCTAGCTGCGTGTCTAACACCTGATCAGAGCCCGGAAGTGGGCACGACTGCAGGAACTTGAAGGCCCATAGGCTGAGGCTCAGCTCCCAAAGCAACACGTTGCCTTCAAGGCTTGCGCTTTCTTGCCGAGCGCATCCATGACGGCACTGCTGAGACAAATGACCTTTCGATAGCAATTCTCCTAGACTGGGGGCTTCTTGGGTCAACTGAGAACATCCCCTTCATGGTGGCCAGGTCCAATAATTGCAGCCTTCTACGCTTCGAATATCTTTCCCTCATCAGCTTCCCTACCGAGTTTTAGAGTTTAGTTGCTTGTGAAAGGTCGCGTGCCATGGTGCATCACAACTGGGGATCACGAGCATTCCTGAGTTTTTGCCTGCTAGGGTTGGCAGAGGCCGGGCGCATCCAGCAACCCTCAGGTGCATGCGCTGGGGTGCTTCCGGGGCGCCATTGTGTCACTTAGGCTGTGGATCTTGTTGGGGCCCATACTACGCGAGCTTGAACCTCCGCTGTGACTTGGAAGCCCCCGGCCGGGTATGATAGCTGCCTTCAGCACGTGACTTGTCAGTCGTGGCCGGGTCGCAGTGGCCCGCAGAGGTGACGCCACGACGTCGCTCGCAAGTGGATGCAGCTGATCCGTCGACACCTTGTCTACTGCCAAGGCGCGCTGTGTGCGTGCAAGTGACAGCGACTTTGGCACTTCGCTGCGGCGTCGAGGATGCCGTGTTCAGCGACGATGTGTTTGCCGTTGAAGGCGCAGAGTGGCCGACAGGACACCACGAGCAGACATTCTGTCTTGGAATGATGACAATGTGCACACAGCATGCAGCAAGAAGCACATGTCAGTGCGTTGACTGCTGCTCGGCTGCAGGCTTAGAAGGCAACTCCAGGCTGCGAGCCAAGCCAGCTCCACGGAAGCAACTTGAACGAATGAAAGAGCTCGACTCGATCCCACCACCTCCTACTGCAGAAGTATGTTGCAGGCAGAAGTATGTTGCGGGCACTTCGAGAACGTCTCGACCCTCCACCCCCGACCCCGAAACCCGCAGTGCAAAAGATCTACGTGCGGACGTCGGTAAGCTGACTGTAAATGGTTGCTGACAAAGAGTCTTTCGGCCCTTCAATCGCTGAGGCTGCGGCCTTGTCATCTCTTGCGTTAAACTGGATGTCACTGCCACCTGGTGCATCTTCGTCGCAGGTACGAGATCTTGGCAACTTCGAAAGCCACCATGAAAAAAAAACGCTGCCAAGCCAGTTGACATCGAGAACGCATCAGCTCTGAGCTGCTTCATACACAGCGGGCCATCTCACTCATACAAGACATGCTTTCATGAGCTGCTGTGTTACGATCGTAGTATATCGTAGTTTTTCCTTACGAAACGGAGCTTTCGATGCCGGGTCCCGCTCGCACCACCATGCCACTGCGAGACATTGAACTGAGAGACACCAAACATTGAACTGAGAGATACCGAACGTAGTCCCATCTACACACCCTTCCAGGTAACCCTCTCTCAATCACTCTTTCTTGAGGTTCACCTTGAGAATCGCAGCCGCATTCCGGCCTGGCGTGGATGGACTGCCTTTGCTCGCACTGGTGTAGGCCCCGGCATCCTGACCAGGGTAGTGGAGAACGTGGCAAAAAGTCGTCCCTTGGCTTGCCGAGTTGCGCTCAGATGCGGCCGAGGCTCCCAGAGTTGCTTCGCCTCCATGTGAACGGCTCTTTGGAATGACCTGCACGGCCATCGGATCAAGGCTCGTGCAGCGCGCACTACACCTGCAATGCCGGAATGCTGGAATGCTTTGCGATGCGATGAGTACTGCAGTCTTTCATCGCTCAGCCGTGAAGCAAAGAATCGTCAGACTCCTCGGGGTCGAGGCAATAGTAATTGGCCTTCTTGTTGCTGTAGACGCGAAGGGCATGTGCACCAGCACAGACCAGAATCAGACCCAAAATGCCAAAAATAACGAAGGGCCACTCGGCATGATGCTCGAGATGCTGCTGCGCGGGCTCTGATACTAGCATGTTGCCTTGGCCACTGAGCCCGCTCTCTCTGTAGCGTGCTTCGGAGCGTCCGTTCTTGGCAACAACCAGAACTGGCTCACCAGTGGGTGCAGCAGGCAATGCGGCAATCGGCTGTGCAGTGGGTGATGCGGCAGTCGGCGCTGTTGAAACCACGGCTGGCACTGCAACAACCGGTGCTGTTGATACCAGTGACGGAGGTGCTGTGACCACCGGGATTGGCAGAGCTGTTGAGTTTGCTTCAGCCACCCCAGTGCGGGATAAGGGAATACCAGGTGTCGAGTTCACGGGGAGAATGGCAGAAACTGGCACGACAGGTGTAGCCGGTGTAGTTAACACATTCACGCCGGCTGGGACTGCTGTCTCTGCATGTGGCCTCTGTGTGGTGGCCTGAACCGTCCTTATCACGGCATCTTCGACTTCTCCCTCGGGACTCTGCATCTGAGGAGTAGCAGCATCAGCAGCATCAACCACTACCACCTTGGGCGCCTCGGGTTCGGGATGCTCGGGGTGCTCGGGATGCTTGGGCTTCGGCTGGTCTCCTCGAAGGTGACTCATTTCGCCCGGGCAGACGCGCTGGATGTACTGTCCCGCCACAGCCGTCTTGGCAAGCTCTGTACCTTTCCTGATGACAGGGGGGTACGGCATCTCCTGAGAAGGATCTTGGATGTAGCACCCTTGCGAGGTGGAGTACTGCCAAGCCTCGGAGTCAATAAAGCGCTACAAAGACATCGAATGCCGAGCATGCCCCGCCTGACATGCCAGGATTGACAGACAGAGATTCGCGCAGCGACGTACCGCCTCCAAGCGTTCACGATCATTCACGCATTAAGAGACGAGAGCAGAACAAGACCCCCCCACGACCTGCTCTTGGCTGACAACGGGGACGCTCGCCGTTCCAAACATCAGGCTCAAACCTGGCTGCGAATCTTGGAGACCTACTGAGTGCTGCCCCCCTCTGCCCACCTTGCAGCTCAACTCCGGTCAAGTCGGCAAGTACCTAACATGAACTCCAATTTTTTGTCCAATGCTCTCTTCACCAAGTACGAGCAGGCTTGGAGGTCACGCGGTAGACGCCATGCTGAAATCTTCCAGCGTCAACAATGCTTGCTTCAGGTGCGGATCCGAAGCAGTCTTTCCCAACACCTGGTACATCAAAAACAGAACAAGTAGCTACTTCACCACACCCGATTTTCCTGTCCTTGGAAGCATTCTTCCAGCGAAGCCTTGCCAAGCAATGTCAGCGTGGAGGCATGTCGAAGGCTTCATGCCTGTTGTTGCCCGCTACGCTGAACTCCTTTCCGTTCCTTGCAAAGGCCCATGTTCTGTACAGTTCGGGGTCCAGGTCACCAGATCACAGCCGCGGGCACGAAAACACCTGTTGTCAGGTGGCACAGCGCAAAAGCGCCCGGGCCTTCATGATTCATCTGGACACGAAATGAAGGAGGAAGTGAGCACCCAACAATCTCAGCGCAGCTCGTCTTGAGCACACTAGGAAAACCCTCTCATGCTGCCGAAGGCAAGCACGACCAAAATGCTGAATTGAGTGTCTAATTCACTACCGAATTGGCATATAATGTTAATGTGGATCAGCTGGTCAAAAATGAGCCGTCACCGCACATAACAGCCTCCCACACACCCCAGCAGGCAACACACTGTACTGCAGCACTGCCAGGAGCACTGGACACCATGTATCCTGGTGCCACACACTAACGGAGAACGACATCTCCTGAGACCGCACGATGGTCGCTGCCCGCAGCCCGCGGCCAAACCTGCGATGCTGACACTGCAGCGCCCATTGAGAGCGGAGTCTTCTGAAAGTAAACGTAGTCGAGGCGGACTGGATCATCATTGATCGTTGATGGATCAGGGTTGCCGGGATGGAGCTCTGCCCATGCATCCGTGAAGGTTAGTGGGACTGTCCAGTGCCTGCCGAAGCCATCTGCCTGACCCTGTCTAAGCAGTTGCTGCGACGGTTGAAAGTACCCCGTGTTTAGGTCTCCCATGAGGACGATGGGGTACGGGTGCGTCTGCTGCACCTGGTGCAGGACGTTAGTCACGAACTGCACTGCCTCCAGGATTACAAAGTCTCCCAGGCAGCACAGTGGATGAGTGCCTGATGCGATGAGGGTGTAGTTGTCGGACTTCCGGCGCAAAACTGCCCAGTTGATAGCTCGACCGGCCGAGAATGGAACAAGATCGCTCGCGATGTGCTCCCACTTGTCAGAACGATACAGGATGTCCGCATCGTTGTATTGCTCTGTAGCACCACCAGGTGCAAAGGCCCACACGTTGCCGGAGACTTGGTTGAGGCGATCCAGGATGGCAAACTTCTCACTCCACATCTCTGGTATGGCAGCGATCTCTGGCTGCATCCTCAACAGTTCGTCCACAACCGGATAAATGCGACCGGCCAGTGTGAAGACGTAAAGGTTCCACGTCACGAAGCGTGTTGCGTTCCCAATGCCCGGAGGTGGCGAGCCGCTCGACTCGGCCGGCACCGGAGCAGGCGCAACTTGCCCGGGCCAGGCACAAAGGCTGGCGCCGGAAGTGCAATGCGCACCTGTGCTCTGGTGACAGTCCCATATGGGATTATCGTTGCTGAGCTCCTTCGAGCACGCGAAAGGCTCAGTCTGATGACCACACCACGCATTCATGGCCAGCTGGAAATTTGGCTTCTCGCTGCAACTCGGAACATCCTCCAATCCGCGTGGTGCTGTGTCTTTGGCACCTCGTAGCCCAACTGTCTGTGTTGTTGCAGTAACCTGATTGTAGGCAGAGCATAAGAAGCTGAGCCACCCCACACGCAGCATGGCCTCTGATATGAAGAGATGCTGCAGTAGTTACTGCCGAAACACTTAGACTTGAGCCACTCGAAAGTACATCGACAATTCGACACAGAACTGCGAACTCGCACTTCCAGTCTGCATAGCAAGACTTCGAGACAGCTGAGCTTGGCCTCACTTTTCCGCACTTGCCATGCAGAACCTTGCAAACCAAGGCGGCAATGCCAATGTAACCAGCCTTCCACCCTCTCGAGTTTAGGGCCTGGCCCCGCTGCAGCCAGATGGATTACTGAGGTGGCCACATAGCACGTTCCCGGCACAGCTTGCTGCACACGACCTCAAACTCGCGATGAGACCGAGTTGTGTCTGAAGACTAGTCAATCGCAGCAGCTGTAGCTTGGGCATGAACGTTTCGGCGGGGATGTGCACCTTTTGCAAATCCTGACAATGCCTTGGCCGGCAAGTTGAAATGTAGCTCGGGCAGGCGACACGCCCTGAAATCGGAAATTTTTCCACCTGCATAGTGCAGTCGGCTCCTTATCTCCACATCCACTTGCTAAAGTGCTCAGGTGAAGCATGTTCGATTTGGGACTTTGGAACGGTATAAACTGCAGCTCGCATGAACTCAATCGGGGGACTGGGTGAGGAATTAAGTTTAAGCACAAGCACTGGCGCTCAAAAGCTTCTCCACTTGATTTCGAACATCTGCAGCAAGGCACCTCTGTGTGATCGACCTCGACCTAACCCTAAACATGTCTACAGCACGTTAGCCGTTAGCCATTCCGTGTCTTCTGCCTCTGAAACCTCTGAGGTCGTTGGAGCTGAACATACTCATGCAACAGCGGGTTTTGCGGTGTGAGCGCGGTGTGGGGAGGAGATTTGCGTGAGGATAACACTTAGACTCGACTTGGATGTGGCAAGTGCTACTTACCGACAGATATCAGTGTTGGGATCAGCTATCGCTGCCGTATAGCGTCTGTACCGCATTTTGGCCGCCTGCCTTCGTCCATCTTCCGCTTCGTACTGCATTCCGACTGGTGCTCGAAGCACGTCGTAAAGTTGTAGGGAACTCAACGTGCCCTCCAGACTCCAGGCCCCCGGCCCTGCAGTCGATGTGTTTTCAATCGAGGTGGGCGGAATTGATCTGCGCAGCACGCTGTGCCGGCTGTTGTCTTTTGCTCCCTCTTGCACGTTGCAGCACCTGCAGAAGGCAGGCTGCCAGTACATGTTGGTGGGCCAGCACCTGGGCATGGGCAGATCAGCACCGTGAAGCGCCTCCAAAGAAGTACACAAAGCTCAGGTTGTGACTGAAGGTTTGTCGGCGTGAATCCCATTGGCCATGCACTGTCCGAGCGGAACAGCCGACACCAAACAGCAGAGAGCAGAGCACTGCGGAGTTGATTTCCAGTCGGAATTTGAGCAGCTGGCCTCTGACTCTCGTCACTTGTTTCCGCTGGGAACCTCGGAGTTCTATAGCAACAAGCTTAAATCTGCAGCGCCCATGGCCCATGCCACACATGCCACACATGTCGCGTGAGCACTTGCCAAGCTGAAGAGATGGCTGCTTTTTTGGAAGGTCTTCACACGCAGATGGCTTGTCCTGACATCTTGGGCCCACTTACTTGAACGATAAGCAACAGCTTTTACGAATGCTCGAGCAGCTCGGGTCTATTTTGAGCCTCTGCACATGCGGATGGCCCAGACCTGTGCTATGCAGCATTGAACAGAGGAGCGCTAATCTGCACTCCGGCCAACAGGCGCTGCGCTGCAAACTTCATCTGCTGAGATGCAGGCACCGCACCCTGCGTGCCGACGACGCCGCTGTGATTGCGCCCAAGATAGCAGAACTTAGTGGAGTCTTCCATCAAAGCTTGGGAGAGTTAAACACACATTTCGAGCGCGGCCTTCGAGGCTGCAAAGTAAACAAAGTCACCGCAGCCTACTGAACACTTCGGCTGGAACATGGGACGGTGTCACATCATGTCGCCCTCTGGCCTGCAGTCTGCTTGCAAAGCAACTGGCACTCCAAACGGTCCAGCACTGCCTGACACGTGCATCCACATCCCAAGATCAGCTGTGATGCTCGTGTCGAACATGTCCGATCTGACTAGGATGGCCTGGATGGGGTTTGTGACATGGTCCAAATGGGTTAACAGATACCTGACTCGCAGCTCCAGCGAAGTCCCGAAAAAGAACTTAGCATGCAGAAGATGTCCAACCTTGCATCTTGCAGGAAGCAGCCTGCCAAGTTTGCAAGATGTCGGACGGGTTGGCGCACGCTGCACGCTGCCAGGTGCCAACCAGCTCATGTGTCAGTCACTGCCTGGCACATCTCGCCATTGTGCGCAGCCCGGACACGCAAGCAAGGCCTGAGAAGTATGATAAAGGTCACAGGTCTCAGTCGCATCTTTTGACGACTTTTGTTGCACATGGCCGTCTCGCGTGATCTTGCACCTCTGCACTTGTATTCGACCTACCAGTAAGCTAGATAATCGCAGGCTAAGATTCGGACGGCCACCCAGACCCACCACGGAGAACCCAGCACCATGGCACTTATTATGCGACTCTACCTGATCGAGTACGCACAACTCTTAAGTCTTCAAAGTTCTAGCTGATGAGAGGTAGCCGGAGGCTGTCGTCATGTCCGGTTGGAGCTCTTGCATCGGGTTGTTTTGTGTGGCATGAGAGCTATGCCCCTACGATTGATGTGGTTGCTATGACACCTCGTAACTGGCAAGCTGAATGCCCACTGCCAACAGCGGTGGAATAGAAGAAAGTGCCACTGCACAACACCCTACCCGCCTATCTGCCCCAGCTTTGATGATGCAGACGCCGCGTTCCTCGGAAGGCAACTTGAAACATGGCAGCGCTGTGATGCACATTAACATGTCGGAACGCGCCGGAAAAACATTCTCGTACAATGGAGGACCCGTGTCCTTGAGCTTGCTGACGACGACTTGGGCCGTCTCAACGCTGCGGTGCCCAACAAGCTGCACCTGGCACTCTGTCCGAAGGCCGTCCCTTGCAAGTGTGCTAGGAAAAGAAAGCGAACTAAGCCTCGAACATCGTAGGGTGCTGGTCGTGTGGGTTTGGTCGCCGGGGTGCTCCAACCTCTGATCTTCTGCGGTTATCAAGCGCCACGCTCACGCTGAGGCTCTGCTGCCGTGCCGCGGGACGCCGAAGGCACAGAAGGGCCAGCAGCTCTGTCAGCCTCCAACATACAGCGAGTGCTAACGGCGCTTCAAAGTCTAAGTCTAAGCTGCAGGCATTGCTGATACCAGGCCGGGGATCCTGTTGCAGGCACGACATCAGCACGACTCTTATCAGAAAACTACGAGGCCCGACTCCTGCCCCAGCATCGCTCGAACGGCATCCCATTCGATTTCCTTCTGCGTGGGCATTACCTTCAGCTGCACATCTGCTATGGTGATTGTGTCAGAATCTCGGATGCACTCAAAGAAACGCACAGGCATAAGTTGAAACTGCTGCCCGAGGGCCACACCGAGCCACTTCCAAGTTGGCCTGGCTCTTGCTTCAACATCGTAGCTGGCGCCTGTGCATGTACATGTTGTGGAACGGGTCAACTGGAGTGGACACAGAGTTTGATGCAGCCTGACCGCACACATCCTTGTGTTTCGGCCAATCTGTGCGTTGGCAGTCCTCGCAAGTGCTTGACGAAACAACTCCGGGTCTCCCGACCTATTCCGCTCCTAGGTCCTACCTGCTGCCTACAGGGGCCTATAGCTGGTCCGGAGTACAGTACACCACATCTTTGCATCGGGAGCAGCGTGCAGCAGCAGGGCTTCCGCAGACATGGCAAGGGCCCAACATTGTCCAACGAAACGTGTGCTCACCCTCCTTGGGCCTTCAGAGGAAGGTCTGCAATCAGGCTCACTAACAGAATCTTGGTTAAAGCTGCGTCAAGACTCTTCTCAGTTCAACGCCATTGCATGTGGCATCATGTCGGGCACTGGTTCAACATCTCTCGCTGCAACCAATCGCCATCGGTGGTTCAATCACTGCGCTGATTCCTGCAATCCTGGTGGCACCTTACTCACGCTACTTAGCCGCTACTTATCGACTCACTTGGTTCAACTTGCTGTGGAGCAAAGCGCTCGAAAACAACGAGTCCCTCCTCCAAACTTCATCCTTCAGGTCTCCATCTAAAGGCTTTGCTTCCGAAACACCATTATGTGGCAACCCCAGCCAGGCCCAGCCCTTCCGCATTTCCCGGCCCGCATACCGACCATGAGGACCACCACATTTATTGAAATGGAGTTCTGAAACTCCTGTTTAGGTCCAGGGTTCGCCGAGATTTAGCTGTCATCCGCGGCGACGAATGAGGAATGCTGTCAAACAAGCGCTCGTCCCTACACAGCCTAGATCGAGAGAGCCCCCCTCGGCACTTGCTTTCCCTTTCCTCAGCTTTTAAGCCACTGCCACGCGGGTCTTGCGTCACTGAACTCCTGCAGATGCCTAAGGCAGACCTGCTCCAGCTGCAGCACTCTGCTGTGGAGCCCCGCAGCAAGACCAATACGGCCCTGCCGGAAAGCACTGCCACTTTGCTGTCTTTTGGAACAGCACTGCAACCAGCAAGGGAATTCATGAGGCCGAATGAGGCCGAAGAGACGCCGGAAAACGATCGTTTCAGGATCTGTCAACCAGCGATAGCCTTCGAAGGGCCGGAGATGGCAGCGGCCGTGGCCGTGGGAGAAAGTGAGCTTCAATAGCTGCGGTCATCCCAAAGTAGAACCATCCGCTGCCCACGCTAGACCAGAGCAGCGGCGAGTATTACAAAGATAGGCAGATATATAGATAGATATACAGACACACACACACATACATACATACGTATATATATATATATATATCTCTCTCTCTCTCCGCATACACATGTGTTCCGGGAAATCCATATCAGCTACTGCAGGATGACCGTAGTTCCTAAGTCCAGCGTTCGAGGACTCTACTACACAAAAGCAACTTCATTCAAAGAGACACCAGACCTGGTTTCAGAGCTCGACGCGCTGGGCTCAGCGGTTGTGGACCCTGGCGAGGGTGAGATGCAAGCTTGATTGGCCAGATGCCGAAGCAGCCAGTCAAGAGGCGACGCCGGCCTGAGAGCGCTGTTGCAGGCTTCTTACCTTGCTCTTGACAACCGTGTTCAGGTAGCCACCTGTAGGCAGGACATGCCATAGGTCCATGTTCGGCACCTTTCCTGGATCAGTGCTGATTGCAGAGAACTGCCATGCACCTGCCTTGTGAGCTAAGCTCTTCCACCAGACTTTGAAAAGAATCAGGGTCGTTGTCAAACACCTCGCGGCTGAATACCGACTGCTGAACTGTTGCTTATGAGATAATTCGGTTAGAAGCGCGCACACAAACAGAAACACACACGGTGAAGCGACTGACCTTGTCCAAAACCGATGCCAGGCGTTTGCATTTGTATCGCTTGGACCTCAGGCAGGGACCAGGGAGGCCTCAGCCTGTTTACCTGGAGCTCCTGGGCTACTGACATTCTGTAGGGTGAAAGCTTTCGATGTAGGCTTTAGGGACTTGTCAGGTGAAGTGCGGACATGTAGAATCCAGGATTCGGACCTGCAAGGTCTTGGCCGGAACCTTTTCGGATGTTGGAAATGGCAGAACGTACACCTTGGCGACAGAAAGGTGTGGGATCTTTAGGGTGGACGGTGGCGGGTTCGCTGGATCGTTTGCGAAGCCGGGAATTGCAGAGAGCTTCCCACGACTTTGGGCCCTCCTCGTTCGGTTCAACATTGGGGCAGGTTGTGCAAAGCTGTGGAATGCACTGCGAAACGCCAGGAGCGGGAGGGAGGGAGCGAGAGCGGTTGAATTTCCTAGCCTAGCAGCCTAGCATGCCGAACGGAGAACACCACTGCAACACTTGGAGAGTTGCGCTGCGCCGTTTGTACAACCACTTTTCGCGAAGACCTGAGCCAGAGCGCTGTGGCAGGCATCTCACAGCAGGCAAGACATTGAGTCGGCTGAGGTGCAAACATAATGGCAGGGCCTGCGTGCAAGGCTGCAAGATACTGCAAGACACAAGTGACGTCAGGAATCGAACGAGGCGTGGCCCCGTGCCGAGCCTGCATTGCCCCGTCGCATGGTGCTCAGACCCGACTGACCACATTCCTTCCAAGGCGTTCGCAACAGTGCTTACATCCATCACGCTCGAGTGGAAGTGTTACATGCAACTCTCAGGCACACGTGCCTTCGCCAAGGTTCTCGGCCTCTGAATCGTCGGCCTCGTCTTCCTCGTCGGCTTCGGATTCTAGTAGCCGGTCCTGGTGTGGCACGTGGCGTGCTCCGCTCCGAGGTGGCACAGGGGCACTTGCCTGCCTTGCTTTCGAGCAGCTGGGCCAGCTCTGCCACTTTCTTCGCAGTGGCGTCCCAGGCGGTCCTCGACCCATCACCGCAGGGGTTTGAAGCCCAAATGCCCGTTTCAATCAATACATTTCGCATAGCGGGCGAACAGTCTGTCGAGAAGGCAGTCTGGCTGAACAATACAAGCAGCCGGGCCGTAAGGTTCTGGGTGAATCCTTCCGTCTTGGTAGCACAGCCGTCTTGCGAGACGGCAGCAAGCAAGCCGCTGTTGCCAACTCAGATTCTTCGAGCGTTATGCTCTCCTTGCGAGCCCCTGCTCCAGGCGATTGTCGAGACATGCAAGCATCGGCACCACGTTTCGCAATGCGTGGCATGGTGCGCATATGTCTAAGGCGCGTGACAACCACCGACAACTGAATGCACGCCTTTCATACATGAGCAGCTAGATTGACAGCTCTGCACGTTCGCAAGGAGCTCCTATTGGTGGGGGAAGTGTGCTTCGCCACTTCTTTGAGTTCCGCATAGAACTTCTTCACATGATCCTGGGCCAGAGAGAGAAGACAACATGTACTCACGGCTGCGAGGCGCTGATCCGCAACAGGCCTTACCCCAAGCCACCATGCGCCCAGCCTCCATTCAAGAAGGCATCAGGGCGGGACTGTGAAACTTGCTTTCGAAATCTTGCACTTGCTTCGGCTGTCCTTCTTGCCGTCGTTGTGTTGGCTCTCCGAGCTTTCGGTTTGGCTGGTCTCGGCAAACCGCAGACGATGGAGAGCGATTGAAGGCTTCGACCACCCGCTAATACGGATGATGCCGCACAGAAGTAGGATCAACCCAGACTCTGAACTCGACCCGTCTCACATGCAAGCGAGGCACTGAGCTAGAAGGATCGGATGTTTCACAGTCGTGCAACAGCTGGTGCGCCCCGCTCGAGGCCTCGGCCTCAGAGTTCTCCCAGCAGTTAGATTTTGGCTGCCACCGAAATCCCTCACCACTGGGCTTCAGGGCTCCAAAAAAATTATTGAGACACACGTCTTTAAATCATGAAACTGGGATGATTTGGATGCAGTGCGGACATGCGAGGGTTCTAAAATCACGATATGTAGGTCGAACGATCCAGATACATCTCCGTTTCGCATGCCCAAGATTGACAGCAACTACACACTGGCTGCCGGACTCGCTGCTGTTGAATCCTGGCCATGAGGAAAGAAGGTTGCTTCCAGAAGCGATGGTGACGTGCGCCGCCAATCAAAGTGCAAGAGGGGGCAAGGACAAAGGAGAGATGCGAGGAGACTCAAAAGCAGAAATGGGAAACGGAGAGCACCCGAAGCGTAAAACTCTTAGGCGAACAGCACCGATCAAACGAGGGGGGGCCAAGCAACCAAAGCTTGCAGCTTGCCTGTCGCCCTCCGTGCCTTCGCAAAGGCTGAAGGTCTCGTCTCCCTCGGCCACTTTTGGAACAACAGATCGCCTTCCCTCTTCGATGGAGGCTCGCGCATAAAGAATGGCAGTCGACTGAAAATCTCTCTGCTTTGGTTTGCCGAAAAGCACCCGGCCGAACTGGAGCTGAAGCTGTCAAGCTCTGGTCTCCCCCAAACCAGATGCTGTGGATCACCTCGGCACATTGAAACCGTTGAACCACACCAGCAGATCCAAACAGAAAGCTGGAAGCCTGCTGCACTGGATGAACTCGGCATTGCGCTGACAACCTTTGTGCATCTCGGCAAAAGACCGTCTCTGCTTTCCCAATGTGCAACACCCATGCAACTGCATGTGTTGGCCTTGGTCATGACGCCGCAAGACGGCGACGGTGGCCAAGGCAAACATTAAACAGCGTCGCCCAAGAATCACTCATCGAACTACGTTGGTTTATTGCGGCTGCTCCTAAGTCAATATCGTAAACTCATTTTTCAGAGCTATTCATTGACAGCTGATAACAGTGCGCGCACGCTCTGAACCATTGCCGCAAGCATGAAGTCCACATGGAATGCTGTTTTCACAACTTGCGCATGGTCCCCTGGTTCACGACTGCGCGAGCTGGTTGTTTCAATACATGCGAGATCATGCGAGCTTGCGATTGCAAGCGGCGGGACACTGGAACTCACTCAATGACGATCGTGGCAAGATGCTGTGTTTTGTTCTGCGCCTGTTCACAAACACGAGTCCATGCGAGCTACTTCTAAACAGTGGCTTAGCGTGGGCCACCGTACCAGCACGCCGCTCCTGCGAACTGCGTGTTTCAAGCGGCCGGGCGACGGCTTCGCATCACGAGCATCCGCCAACAGATCGCCGCACAATGGTGGCGCTCTGCCGACGCTGCCAGCTTTTTTTCCCACACACACCTTCTTCCTGCTTGGGGTATCCTAGCTCCTGGGTCATACGCGGAGCCTACCGCTAGCCATCACACCAGCATGCATGGTGGCGCGGTTCAAGCGGCGGGCAGGCGGCTAACGGGCATCATGGGCATCCGCCACAGCAGATCACCCAGAGGTGGCACCATGCCGTCCACTCGCAAACGGCGGCTCGAGCAAAATGTAAACCAGTGCACACGGCGCTGCGACGGCATCGGTGATGCGCTTTCTTCTCCGACGGACTTGTCTCGCTGCCTGGCAAAATGTGCTTTGGCTGTGGTCGTAGCATAAGGGGCTACACTACCCGACCAAGGCAGGACTGAGTCTTTTTCCAAAAACTTTTTTGCGTGTACCAATGGTTCGACGAAGTCAGCCTACCCTATCCACAAACCTAACATAGTGGCGGGGTACCGTCGCTCTGCTCAGCGCTCGAAAGCACCAGCTCCAACAAGGATATGGCCGTACCGTACGCGCATGCTGAGCCTGTTTCGGCGAATGCGACGTCGCTCGTGATCAGCCCAGCTGCACGAGGTTCTTGCCGACGTGCGCTCACTGCTCCATGTGCCCTCCAGCCATCTCCAGCCGACAAGGGCCGGGTTGACGCTTCTGTAGTCCTCACGCCGGTGGTGCCGGACCTGTTTGTGCGGGCGGCATACGGCTATTGTGTTTCTTTTTTCTCCCTCGAACCTTTTTCCTGCCCACTTCGTGTCTGGTCGGTGGGTCCTATGTCTAGGCCACTGTCTAGGCCTATCAGCGTACACCTGCGGCTACGCGCTGAGCAGCGGCTGGTCGCTGTCAACATTGGCCGGCCGGTGAGGGAAAAACCAAGCAGACTGGCACCGAAGGCCCTGGCGGCCGAACAGGCCAGCAAGGCAGACCATCGGGAGGTGAAGGCTGCTATGGTTGCAGGTCGCAACGGGCGAGGCACGGCGCGGGCCCGGCTGCGAGTGAGGAGGCGGACAAACTGGGCAGCCTCGGAACTCCTGCGGCCTCCAGCTTCAAGTGCCAACACAACAAGCCGGCACCTCTGCGAGCGCAGCAGCTCGGGGTAGGTGCATTCTTAGTCCTGCGGGCAAGGCGCAGAGCGGCGCCACGGTACTGTCACTGGTGCCGGCGCCCAGCTCCACTGGCATCGAGAGGGGACACAAGGGTGGTGTCGACAGTGAGCTGTGCTCCGCCCTCAAAGCGACACTATTTGCATCTGTTTGCCCTTATTTTGTTTACACTGACTTTTCCGACTGCAAGAAGATCCGCTAGCTACGGCGAGTCCTACGGCATCATATTACTACGTGCGGTCCCGGCTTAGGGCCGCAGGGGCAGGCGGCTGGGCGCCTCGTCAGCGGCGAGGTCGAGCACACGGTCCAGTGCTGGGCCGGGACCGGCACCCACGGCTTCGGGGAGTGGCATGCGCAAGCGGCGGCGTAGCGCGAGCTGCCTGGCTTGCGGGCGTGGTGGCCGGCTCAAATGGTATGGCGCTGAGCCATGACCCTGCATGAGGTCCCGATTGCGAGCGCACCAAGGCCCGGGTGCTTGGCGTCATAGCTGGCAGTCGCACGCTATCGCGAAAGCCATGGTTGCGGGTGCGCGAAACTGCCATCCATGCGGCCAGTCTTCGACCGAGGCGACTAGCCACAGCTTTTGGAAGCCGCCCGCACCAACCGCCCGCAGGACTTGGCCCGCCCCGCAGTGGATGCGGAGGCGCTCGAGACAGGCACCCGGCGCTTCCGCACGAACCGGCCCAGCCAGTCTGACTGACTGCGAAGGCGGTGGCTTCGGCGCTCCGGGACACTCGCAGGGGAGGAGCAGCAGGCCTTTCCGGCATGTGCGCTGAGCATTTAGAAACATTTGTTGCAGGACCTCAACGCCGTGGACCTGTTTACGGAAGCTGCCACTCGCTTTGTGCGCGCGCAAATCCCCGCTGACATCGCGGACGGCCTCGCCCGGACACGACTCCCGGCGTTGCGCGAGACGGATCGATAGAGGGTGGTTGTGGGGCTTGGGGTTAGGCCCCTGGTTTTAATACCAATTTTTTCCCGTGGCCTAACCCCTTTGGGAAATAAATCTCGGTGGCCTGAGGTCCCCGGGAGTCCCAACAAGTTTGTGCCAGGCGGGTTCATGTTGGAGAGAATGGCTGAAATAAAACCAGAGGGTCTAACCCTCCTAGACTATGCATGAGGAACTTAGGGGGATTGGTACAGATTTCGTGTCATGCAGTCGTCGCACTCCTCACCCATTTTGGCCTTGCACTGTGTGTGGTCCCGGATGCTTGGTCTGCAGATCATTCTGATCTTTGCAACCCCTGTGACACTACTTTTTGCTAAGTTTGCTAGCATCTACGGACACTTGCTGCATTTGTTCCTGCTCCAGCCTAGAGAATTACCAAAGACTTCCAACCCGCACTACCTGGGAATCAGCACCAATCCGGCTATTTTTCACGGACCCGCCGCTGTCCACGCGGGATTCCCGGAAGGCCCGCTGGATTTTAGTCCCGCCACCCTGCTGCATGTCTTCCTGCTCCGGCCGAGGGAATTACCAAAGACCTCCAACCCGCACTACCGAGACCAAGCAACCAGACCCTCGGAATCAGCACCAACCTGGCCCAAAATGAAAACTGAGACGGCCTGACCTAGCCTCAGGCCTCTCGGGAATTTATTTTCACGGACCCGCCGCCCGCAGAACACGCTGTCCACGCGGGATTCCGGGTGGCCTGACCCCTGGCCCAGGCCCAGTTGGATTTAATTTCGGGGCCGGTGCAGGGTTTTGTGCTTGTTGCTAGCCGGGGTGCTGCTTCTACTGTTTCCACTGCAAGGCAAAACATCTATGCGTCTCCGCAACCTTGCCTGCACAGGCAGAGGAAGCAACTTCATCTCGTATGCTTCGGAAACCAGGATGTTTGGGTATGTTTGGGTCTTAGCCCAGGATCCCTGAAAGATTCTCATCGTTGTGACGCTGTGAATGCTTTCCTGACCAGGACTATATCTTCTACATTCAGAGCCATTCTTGGCTTCTTCGGCCGCACGAGATCTGAAATAAATTCCGGGTGGCCTAACCCTTCCAAGGACTGTCAAGCCCTCCAAATCGCCGGCCAACATACACCCCGCGATCCTGAAATAAATTCCAGGCGACCTGACCCTACAAGAGCTCTGAAAAAATCCGAAATAAAATTTCAGGCCTAGGCCCCTGGATTTTATTTTGGCACCTCCGCCCCCTATCGGATCGGGAAGTCTGCGGCATCGCAACAGGGGGTGCGTTCCGACGCCTGGTTTCGCGAACCTTGGCGAAAGAATGAAGTGCTAGGTTTGACCGAGCGACTCGTCCGTACCAGACAACCAGGGGCGTTTCCGAGACGTCAAGCAGGGCGAGGGCTGCGAACAAGGACCCGCTGGCCCCGGCTTTGTTCGCTATGGGCCAGCACGATGCCCTGCACCGCGCCGCAGGGGCCTTCATCACAGTTTGGTAGCTTTTCTCGACGACTTTTACATCACCACGAAACCTTCTCGAGCAAGGACGTCGCTGGAGTTGAGTGTCAAGGCCGTCGCGGACCACTGTGGTGAGACGACGTGTGCCGAGGCGACCTATGCCCTGAACAGTGTGGTGTCGTGGTGCTCGGCACGCCAACAGGCCACCAAGACTTCGTCCAATTTTGGGCAGCCCGGCGCCTCGAGGAAGAGGAGCGGCTGCTCAGTCAGTTGCCCAAACTCCCAGATTTGCAATGTTCCTGGCTGTTGCCCCCCCGTGCAAACCATGCCGCGCGCACGGCTCCGCTATTGGACATCCAGGCCTAGGCACGAGGTCATGCGAGAGAACACCCTACTTACAGAGAGTCACAAACGTGGAGTGCACCCTAATTGTGGAACTATACAGGTACCGCAGCAAAGGAGCCATGCTTGGTTGGCTCGCGCTGTCAGGTTGCCTGCTGCGAATAATCACGAGTTTCGCTCGCCGGGCATTGAGCTCGGCGGGCGGACTTTTTTTTCACGCACCTTTTCCGTCCGCCGCCGAATCGTGGGCCTGGACCGACGCCGCTGGTAGGCAACTATGGCGGCGCGGCAAGGACTAGGAGTTCTCCCAGCGCGGCGCGCATCTTGCCCGGGTTGCGGTGAGCGGGGCGGAGTGAAGCCGGGCGTCGCCTCGCCGGGTGCTGTGGGCGCCATCGTCGCTCCCGAATGTTTTGATATGTTTTGCTTAGGCCTCACCACCGGGCGAAGCGAAGGGTCCGAAAGTGTTGCTGCGGCATCGGTCTCGGAACCGTTGCCATTGTCCTGCGGCGGGAGCAGCTGCATCAGCGCCAAGGCGTGCAAAGTTCGTTCTCGCCGTCTCGCGGTCTCGCGGATGTTTGGGGGACCTGGATGAATCGCCTCGCTGATTCGCCTACCTCTGCGTGTGTGCGGTGTCCAGGCGGCTGGCTTGCGCAAGCGAGCTGTCGAGGTCCGGCGTCGCCGGCTGTTAGCCGTGGACGGTTTGTGCTGGGAAGGAAGCCAGGCAGTTGCGGCGCGCGCGGCGGCGCGTAGTAGCCCTTTGTCGCAAAACGCCGCAAAGCAGTTCTGTTGGTGTCTGCCCTCACCAGCCTCGGCCAATGCCTGCAGCTCGGCTTCGCCCCCGACAGCCATGCAACACAACAGCTCCGGAGCGGCTACGGACCAAGCAGGCGGCACGTCCCCACAGCAACACCGTGTCGAACGCATCGAGGAGCAGGCCAACACAGGAGCGCGTGTGTGGCGCGCGCAGTTGTCGGCACTGTGCGTCCGGCTGCTCCCACAAGCCATCACAAAGTCCCTGTGCCACGGACGCTTCGGGTGGAAGGGGCTGCATCGAGCAGTACGTCCTCCAGCGGTGGGAGCTGGGCGCCGGGCAGGGGACCAGCGACGCACGGCACTCCGAGCAGCGTGGCAGCAAGTTTGCTTGCAGAAGCAGGGCAGCAGGAGCACGTTTCGCAAGCCGAGTGACGAGACGGAGCGACTCAGCATACACGGCAAAAGTCCCGGTTTGCCCGGGGAAAAACCAGGGTGGGGTGGGTGGGCATTTCAACTTTGCCCCCGACTAGCAGAGGGATCTGTGAGCACAATGGCCACGGATATAGCAATCTGCTCATGTCCTGCCATGTGCACCCCAGATCTCGATAGCACTTCGAGATTAGCAGAAACACCTTCGATATGTGTTCCTAGCCAACACCTTCGATGTTTTTCTGGCCGAAACACCTCCGATGTTTCGTTTGGCGGATGTTGGTTGCTACAGTAGCATACAAGGTCGTAACTCGCTCCTCGTCACGAGTGCGCTCCAACACCCGCCAACTTCGCAGGCGAGGACACACAATCGCTGCGGCCCAAGTCGCATCAGCTCAGAGCAGGCTGCGTGCTCGCGCCTTACAGCGACCGCAATGGTGGCTAGTTCGCGAAAGCCAGCCAAGGGCCCGCCCCTCGCGCATCAGATCTGACACGAGTCGTTATTGATGCCGCTCGGACGGCGTGCTGTGCGCTGGTCTGGCCTGCTTGCAGTCGCAGTGCCGGCCCGGACGTCTGCAAGGAGCTCGTGCGAAAAACAAAGCTCCTAACGGTTTACCTACGTGGAACGATATGGTTCGTTACCACCCATGTAAAACGTCGGCTGGTTCATGGCCATGCCGAATTATGCAAAGCAACGCAGCCGGTGCCCAATATGCGGCGGGGTCGGCATCGACTGCCGAGCACCCCCAGACCACCAACCGGCGCGCCCAGCATCAAGCAGCTTGGCTCCGGATCAGCAAGGACTGGTTGGAGCCGGGCACGGCCTGGTTCAAACGCATGCGGCCACAGCGCGTCCTCCACGGACCCACCTTTCAAACGTTGGCGCTGGCTTGCACTGCCACAACACTGGCGGGCAGAGGGTTGGAATGAGGGGAGGAACGCACATGATCGGAGGCCCCGACTGCCACCGCAGCGCGGGCGTTCAGAGCCGTGGCCGTGTGAAGAGTTGGTAGAGGCACTCTGACCTAGGTCAATATTCTACTGTCATTCAAACCATGGAAGGACTGCAATGCAGCCGTTTTCGCAAATAAGGCTTCCGGGAAGGACCAGTCTGTGAATTCTATCTTTTTCTCGCGCCTGTTTCCGTCCGCCGAAAAGTACGCAGCAGCAAAGAAGGTGCGAGTAGAGTCGGCTCGGCATGCTTTGTCATTTCGTGCTAAATAAATAGAATATGTTAAAAATGTTAAAATAAAGGTAAAATAATGTGAAGAACTTCTTGTTCTGCTTCGTGACTTGGACGGAGACCCAGCAAGCAAGAAGAGAAGCTGTGCACGCCAGCACGGCCGGTCCAAGCACAGGTGGGTGGCCGAACAGATACGGGCATTTGGTGCTCCGTGCAACAACGCAGTGGATGTCACCGGGTTGTGCCAGCTCACAGCCACGGGGAGTCCCAACTACCTGACCGCAGCATGCAGTGCGTGCCGAACTCAGCCGGCATCGCCGCGTGGCGCCCGGCCTGGTTGTGCCGTCGATGTGGCAAGCATCGCCGAAACACTCGCATGTTGCCGCGATGTAGCCATCTGGCTGCAGGAGATTGCGGACGACCCGCCCGACCGGGGCTTTGCGCGCAGGTCCACCACTTAAGCGGAAGCATGGCGGCTGAGCTCGATCGCTTCTCCGACTTTGAACTCCGCTGAGTTGAAGCGATGCCTCCCCCAACGAAAAAGAGGCGCTCGCCAGTGCAGCTTCGGTAGCGCACCATCAGGAGTTCGCGAGTACATGGTGGCAATCCCGGCGCACGCCCCGCCGGAGTGCTAATCCGGGAGGGCGGCCATGCCCAGCCTGCGCTTGAGCTGCGGGGCGCCAGCACTGCGGCAGGTGTGCAGCGTGCGTGGTACGTTGCGGTTCGCCCTCCGCGCCGGTGTGCGGACGGTGCTCGCTAGTGTTTTTGTTTGGCTGACGACGATGGCCGCGAGCACGGTGTCGTGCAGCACGAGGGACGGGAGCAGGGCGACCCTCCAATGCCGGCGCTTTATTCTCTGTGCAGCATGCAGCCTTGAGCGAAGCAGCAGCCGGCCTGCAAGGAGGTTATCTTCGCATTGCCTGACGACACCTCGTCGCTCCAGCGCTGGGATGGCAGAAGCTGACTCCGGCGTTTGAGGAAGGTGCATGTCTAACCGTAAGGGTACTATCACACGGCAACATCTGAACAGTGTCCAACCGTACTGCTTCCGGGCCCACGGTCTTACCAGCTTTCGCCAGTGACACAAAATGAGGGAAATAGGTCCGGGACCTCTTTCGGGATGATCGGACACCCCTGAGCTATGGGAGCGGTTTAGGGTTCCGGGGCATCGCTAGTCTGCAATCCCTTAGGTTTTGGCTCGCCTTGTCTCGCTAACCTTCCACCACATGCGTGAGCGGCTCCGGTGAGACGGCGGCCGGCTGCTGTTGCACTTGCATGGTGCCTCATTCGGCCCCCCACGCTTGAAGAGGCTAGCTTGTTCGAAACTATTCTACTCCTGTGCCTTGAAAACGTCTTTCACTGTTTGAGGTCCATGCTGTCCAAATGTTGTTGCTAGTGTGCCAGGTTGAGGGTCGCCACTTCGAACGCAGGGCTGGTGGTGTGCTCCAAACACTGGAAAAGGGAAGTTGCTGTGCTCTCGGTGGCTTTGCTGCTGCCTACATTGCGCAGCGCGGGCAAAAGCTATCCCGCATGGCGCCAACAGGCGACCATGACGCGAGGAACACTGTGCCATAGCAGAAGGCAGGCGCTCGCCCTTTGCTCCGCACGCATGATCAACGCCGGCACAGCACGTGAACCGCCACGACGGTGGCGATGATAACCGCGTGGCCGTCTTCGCACAACTGAAAACGATGCTCTCGGTGGAGCAGAAGCACTGCAGAAGGCTGCCGCCGGCTGCCAACGCTGGCAGACACCCCAGACTTTCCGACATCAATATGGCAAGGAGTGATCGCTCTTCCGTCGATGACACCTGCGTCACCGTGTCTGTCAACTTCTAAGAAGGTAGGCCTCGCGACCTGCGCCAGGACCATTGAAATCGCCATTATTAAAAAGAGCTACTGGAAGCGTGAGGATAATTGCCCTCGCAACACAAAAGTTTGGCTGTGGAAGCACCGAATTCACAATCTCAACCCTCACCACTAACCAATCATTTGCCATTCAAATTCCTTGCGCCGCGAACGCATTGCAGCAATGACTTGGCCCAGAAGGAACCTCCCATCTTCCAAAACCATCGTTGAATTCTGCACTCGTTTGCTGAACTCTTTTTCGCCAGAGCAGCGGGACTCACTTCGGCGCTGTGTCTCAGTGAGTCGCATGTCTCACTCCCACCGATTGTCTTCATCGCATCTGGATCTCGTACCCACAGCCCAGGAACCTCATTGTGTCGAGATGGCGGCGACCACTGTTCTACAGAATACTCACATACGCATACAGAGGGAGTGAAAGAGAAAGAAAGAAAGTCAAACAGACAGACAAACAGACGGACAGACAGACAGCCAGAGGCAAAGAAAGAAAAGAATCACAGAAAGAACCAAACAAAATAATGCAAGAAAGCAAGAAGGAGAGGGACAGGGAAAGACATGGAGAAAGGGATGTATCCAAAAGCAATTGCATACTCTCCATGCCCAGCAACGGATGGAAGGACGCAGGAACGGATGGAGTGATAGAGGGAGAGCAAGGGAAGGGGGGAGAGGGAGGGAGAGGGAGGGAGAGTGACGCAGTGGGAGGGAGACGGAGCGAGGGAAGGAGAGACAAGATGATAGAGCTGCCGAACACGAAACCTTTGAAGAAAGACGTCGCTGAGCTTCGCACTCCTGCACCACCGGGCCTCGTGGAATCACCGAGGAAATGGGATCGGCTCAATCCGTTAACATCCGTCGCGCAGGAGAATCTACTTTTCGGAGCTATGTATGTGAGTGCATTGGGTCATACAATGAATATATATGTATATACACATGTATTTACACATGCATATGTAATTATGTACTGTATATGTAGATGTGTGTGTGTGTGTATTCATGTAGATGCAGATGTATACGTATATGTGTGTATATGTCTGTATGTATGTATGTATGAGTGCACACACATGTTGCTGCTTCAGGTGCACAGGCCTCTGCCAGCGTAGCTTCGGTTTGCATGTTGTTGTTAATTTGTATGTTTGACCAAAACGAAACGTTTTGGCTCAAGTGCCTTTTTACTACTAGGCGTGCCAAGTGCGCACGGCTGATAGCGAGTAGCAGTAGCTCGTCAGAGATACGACTCGCGGTCGGTCTGCGACGCGGTCGTGTTTAGGGACAACAGTTGGCTGTCCGTGATTGCAAGGCTTGGTTTGCAAGTCCGGTATAGCCGGCTTCACAATGGATGGATGTATGGATGCATGCATGCATGTATGTATGCTTACTGACTCACATATCTGCATTATGTTAGGTAGGCAGGCAGGCAGGTAGGTAGGTAGCTAGGCACGTAAATAAGTAAATAGATAGATGGATAGGTTGGTAGGCAGGCAGACAGGTAGACAGGTAGGTAAGTAGATAGGTAGACAGGTAGACAGGTAAATAGGCAGACAGCCAGATAGGTAGATTCCAGGTAGATAGTTAGACAGGTAGACAAGTAGATAAATAGATTGGTAGGTACAAGCATACACACACATATGTGTATATATATATACATATTATATATATACATATATACGCATGCACCCATACATACAACAGATGCATATCTCTAGAAGAGAACACGTGCGTCTCTGTCTCTCTATCAATGTATCTGTCAGCACGTCACCTGCGACCACCATCCGGCCTGGCACCCTGCGGTGTCGGGCCAGGGCGACACCCACATACCTGAGCCAAGTCGTGTCAGGCGTTCAATCACAAGGTGTTCTGGAGTGATGCAGAGGCAGCCACAGCGGGCTGTGAGTCCTGGCAACATGCGTTCATGAAAGCAGTCAGCAGCAGGACTGGGAAGGTGCCCTCACGCCTTCAAGGCCGCTTCAAGCACACCTGGCAGGAGAAAACTGCTCGGAGCCACCGAGCTCCCTATCTCCGCACCCTCGACTCGCTCCGCAACGCTGCGAAACCCGTCAATCAGAATCTCACAAGACCTTTCACGGCTTTGGATCGGCGCAGAAATGCAAAAAGACTCTTCTTGCGTCTCAGCTGAATGCTGCAATCTGTGGTGCAGCTGCGCTGATGGTGAGCGGCTCGGATCCTGTCCAGGGCTCTTCAGGGCTCTTCACAGACTCACGAGGGGTCCGGTCCTCGATGGACATCTTGTCGCGGTGCCTGAGCTCCAAACTGAGTGAAAAAACCGAGGCACCAGGCCTGGCAGTTCCGGCTTTCCAGGTGCTGGGCGTCATGAACCAAGAATGCAGCTCATTGGCCACATGGGTGGTATGTGCAAGTTTAGCCTGCGATGAAGGATCCGAACAGCCGTGGCCATTCAAGGTTGCAAGAAAGCCTTCACGGCATTCAGTTCGGGCTGGAACGCCGTAATGAGGTGGCTCGCCTTGCAGACCAGAAGCAAGGCAGACGCGTGACGGATGCAGAATGCTGCAGAGCTTTCCTGCTGGGCGAGAGCAATGGAAGCTGCCGTGGATGGCCGCCGGAGCTGCGCAAGCTCACTGCGCGCAGCCTCTACCTTGGAGACTCGAAAGATAGTACAACACCGCGGCATTCATCTTGCAAAGAGCCAGTTTCGAGCCTGGCAGGTCAGCGCTGCAATCTGTGCGGCTCGGCGCTGGCTCTCGGCCTGCCACTTCCGATGAAACTTGAAAATGCAGGCGACAGACTCACACAGACTCGAATGCTATCTGATATCTTCGGCCTCAGCCTCTGTGGCTGTTGTCACTGTGGCGCCCAGACCCTGTCCCAGGTAGGCGGTTGAACTTGTGGGCCGACAGAGCTTTGAATTCCATCTGTGCCTGAAACTGCGAGGGGAGCTGAGGCCAGGCCTGTCGCGACGCAATGCGTTTGAAATAAATGTATGCATACATATACATACATGGGGGGCTGCATGTATGTATGTATGTATGTGTATGTATATAAATATATATACATATGTGCACACATGCCATATGCATCTTGGTGGCTTGCTTGCTTGCACGGGCAGGATGAATGGATGGATACACCTATATTTCTGTCTGTCGATGTACCTCTATATGTATATGTATATATATATACACATATGTACTGCATGTATATATTTGTATACAATACATGCTCTACAATGTCTGATGGGCTCGGTGCCTGCGTCCCTGGCCATGGCATGGGGGCTCCTTGGACCGGCCAGGAGCCGGACCAGGCCAAGGACTGAGGCCTCAGACTCGCGCAGGGCTCGGCGCTTAGGGTTGTCTGGGATTTAGAGTTCAGGGCTTCGGGTTTAGGATTCAAGGCGGTTTTTGGAGGACACCGTTTCCCGCTGCGGAGAGCCTCAATTGAGGTAGGCTTGGTGTGAACTACTTGTAGGATTTACTGAATACGCTGTCGGGTTTTGGGCTTTTTGGTTGAAGGGTTTAGGATTTAGGATTTAGGGGACCAAGCGGCTCCAACACTGTTTAATGGAGGACTTGACCTCAAATCACATTTGGGTTCCTGCTGCAGTTAAGGGGATGATGATCCTTCACTCAAGGTGTTTTGGAGTCTCTGGCTAGCACCAACAAATACCGCAAAAAGGCAGCGTGACCCTCTTCGGCTTTGGGTGGCTGGCACCGAGCTGCCAGAGCTGGATGCATCCAACCTCAGACCAGGTCCGTCCCACACACATAGAATACAAACTATTTTAACTTTTGGCAAAAACAAGCAGCAACAAAAACAAAAGCCATAAAACTAGCACTAGCAATAACATTGATATTATGTATTAACTCTGATTTCTACTATCGTTATCGCAACCATAGACATAATAACAACAACAGCAACCATGAGAATGATAGGAAAAAATCATAAACACAGAAAGAAATGCAGGCAGTCACAGTCATGGCAATGATGATGAAAACGAGAGCAGGAATATGATAATGACGACAACAACAACCACAACAACAACAACAACACTCGCAAATTAAAACTATGCGGATTAGGATCGTGATCATCGAAATCATGAGAATAGCAACGGCCGACGGAATCGCAGAAGCTCGGGGTCAAACGAACCAGCCACCTGCAAGCTGCACGGCAATCTCAGGTCCAAGTACAGCATGCTGTACACATACCCCTGCCTCGCCCCGGACGACGACATTCAAAGGCTCGCCTGGGGATGTTCGCTGTAATGCCTTCTTTCCAAACAAACTTGTGCTCCAGCCTGGTGATTTTGGGGGTCCTTCGATGGATTCCTCGACCTGGCACTTCCAGGCGTTGCCCATGCTTTGCCCACGCGTTTCCCACGCGTTGCCCCACTCTGCCCCGCCCTGTCCGGATACGTCAGCCCGCATGGCGGTGCCTGGCATTTGTGATTCAAGAACTTTCCGGGGCAGGCGGCAGGCCCTTCGCATGCCTCCTCTCCATCCTCAGCCGCAGGCCTGGAAACAGGATCCTCGAACTACGCTGCTCCTACAAGCCCTGTACTTGAGAGAGCCAGTGGCCTGAAACCCGTCTGCTCCGCGAAGTCCTTGCCGACGCTTTGGCCCATAGCTTGAGCGGGTGTTCCCCTCACGTGGCTGCAAAGATGCCCTCATACCCCTTGTATACTCAGGGAGCTAGCTCTGTCGAGTTACCAAACTTGTTGGCTGCAATGCCGAATGATGCTCAAGGAAAGCTCAGCACCTGGGCCAAAAAAAGTCAGACAGAGCTTGCATACCCTGCCCCACTCATGCCTTCCCTGCAACATGCCTTCAGGTCTCGAGTCTGACATCTGCTCATAATTTCCCACCTGTCACTCCCAAGTACTCAAAGTCCTCTTTCCCCATCCCTTTGCACTTTCCTTTCGCGTCTTTCCTTTCCGACTTTCCGCATCATCGGGGCAGCGGAGGCAGCTCGGGCGCCGGGGCAGAGCCCGAGCTCACGGCGCTCACGGCCATCTGCTGCTGCTGCTGAAAAGGGCCTAAGAAGCACACAAAAAACCAAACGCAAGGCCTTCAAATGAACTCTGAGCGCTCTTTTTTGAGCTCCTGGCCAATGGCATCATTCCACTGAGAGGCATCTTTGTAGAACTTCTTCACCCAGTAGCGCATGTCCATCGACTGCGACACCCGAAGAAGGGGTGCAAACAGGTCAAGGAGCACCTCGTCTGCATCTCGCACGCTCCTTTTTCCTCGAGAGCCTCTGGAGTCAAGACGACGAAATGCCGTCTCCCTTCGGAGATGGCAAAGAGGAAGCGTAGGGCTGGGCGCTGGAGGGGATGGGGGGGAAGCTCACGTCACTCCTCTCGCTCCTCTTTCGCCACATCGGCCAAGGGCCGAGATGGACCAGGGCCCTGGTCCACCGGGTGGTCACCAGGACAGGACCCGCTGGCACTGGCCCGGTGCGTCTTCCGGAGTGACCGGGCCACCACATGACCTCCCATCTATTCCAATCCATGTTCAAGCGACATGCGTCGAAGAGTCCCTGCCGGCCTTTCCCGAAGAATCTCAGGAGGGAGTGGGTGAGGCCCTTCACCTCTTCCTCCGGCACAGGCCCCGTGTTCTATGCGTCCGATCCCATGCTCAAAAAGCGTCAGCGCATCGGCCAGTTCCTGGTACATCCGGCTGAACTTCTCCGGATCTCCCTCAGCTGCGAAAGCATCGATGACGATGGTGGTGAACATGTTCCTCAGCTGGCCAGTGCTGAGACGAAAGGAACATGCAAGTTGGGTTGCAAAACGGGGTCCAGAAGGGCAAGAGAAACAGAGCCTTCTGAGATCTTCTCTGCCATGTCGCAGAATGATCGTGACCATAAAGACACTGAAGACGAAGAGCGCAGCGTACAAGTGGCCGCCTGCAACCGAGACTTCGAATCCGGGAAACAGGAAACCCTTCCTTTGTGAACCCGAAACCAGTTTGCGACCTGGATCTTCAATACAAGGCAAGGGACACCCGAGCTTCTGAATTTCCCATAATGCTGCCAAGGAACCACTTCTTTCGATGAACGGCTGCATTCCTCGTACCATATCTCTGTTTCTCTCTCTCTCTCTCATGCTCTTGTCGTTGCGAGACGAGGAGCCATAGGTGGCTCGTTCGGTCATTCCGAAGCTGTACACGAGAAGTGTGTGGAAGGACCTCTCAACAAGAATGTCGAGCGCTTTAACTGACAACCCCTGTGCAAGGCTGCCTGTCGAGTGTCGAATACCTGACAGGGAGCCAGTGGGACGGAGCGAGGGAGTGCTAAAGAGGTCGAGGAACTGCTGATACAGCTCCCCGAAGTAAAGTGTCCTGAGGCGCAAGACAAGGGTCAAAAAGCAAGTGGTTTCATCTGAAAGAAGCACCCTCCCATGCTGCAATAGCAAAGCGTCATCAGCAGCGCGAAGCCTGTGAATGTGTCCGCATGAGCGGCTACGACTTCAAGCGAGTCAAGGCAAAACGCAACCGAGGCCTGCGACCAGCGCGACATATGCAATAACGAAGTTTATCAGCTTAAACTTGGCCAGAAAGATCCTTGGACATTGCAGCGAGCCGCGCGACTGGAGAAAGGGCATCCGGGCATCCGTTCAGCCTGGTTTCGTGCGTGGGAGCCACCGGAGCCGATAGGTCAGGTTGAAGCTCTCCAACACACGCACGAACACTAAACCTCTCAAAGAATCATCACTTTGGCCAGGTGCTTGGAACTGCGAGGAATCCCAACTTCCCGCCTACTACCAAGGCATGATAGCTGCCCTCTTCCTCGAACAACAGCTGAAAGACGAGCTCCCCGGCATAGTCGATCCCGTTGAGATTTGTGCACCTCGGGCAACGGAAAACTGTCAGCCATGTGATACAGCGCTTGCTAGCCGTGAGTTCGCGGCTCGTGCAGGTAGGTCAGTATGCTCAGGCCATGCTCGACGTAAACGCCACGGAGCGAGTTGATGATCCACTCCTGCAAAACAGCAAAGACCTAATTACCCCCTTACAGCCCCCACCTGACTGATCCGTGCAGATCGACACATTCTATGGATTCTATGGCTGTGTCCTTGTTTGCTTGTAGCCAGGCTAGCACACAGCGGTCACCTAAGATCCCCACCGCAGGCAGAAGAGCTCAGCAAACTTCGAAAATCAAGATTGAGGAAGGCTGGCTTGAATTGGCTTTTGAGCAAGCAGCTCATACCACCCATCGGCATTGAGTTTGGCATGAGCGCTTCTCTCGCCTTGCAGGAAATAGGTCACTCTTCTATTTTCAGGAACGACCTGAACCCTAAACCCCAAACCCTCAAAACACAGCGCTTTAAGATCGGAACCGCTTGTACGCACGCAGCCACAAAACAAATCCCGATCAGCCGTTCGATCCTCAGTGTGGACATAAGACTTGCGAACATGATTCGGGTTAGGGCTTAGGGCTCATTTGCGCCCGTGAACATAATTTGTCGATGGGTCCAACGTTCAGTGGTGCACCCAAGCAACACAATCACGACCGACTGCGAGGTGCGGCTCAACACACCTTGGCCAACCCAACACGTAACAAGTTTGTTGATGTCTCCACAACCAATTATCGGCTGCTAAACTCAAAACCCCAGTCTTCGAGCACTTCAACCAAGGGGCCCCTTGCATCGACGATGTACAAAACTTTCAACCACAGCAAGTGCTCGATTTCCTTCCACATGGCACCACCGTTCTTTTTCGATTTTATGTGCGTCTACATATACATTTGTATATGCATTTATATATACGTACATATATATACATGTGTATATATATATATAGGTGGACATACATATACATGTACATGTACATATGCACATACATATACATCTACATCTACATCTACATTTACATCTACATCTACATCTACATATACATCTACATCTACATATACATACACATATACATATGCATGTACATATACATATGCATATACATATACATATACATGTACATGTACATTTTTTACATTTACATATACATATACATATACATATGCATATGCATATACATATACATATACATATACATATACATATACATATACATATACATATAGATATCCATATCCACATCCATACCCATATGCATACACAACACATCACATACATATACACATGTACATACTGCGAAAGTACAACGTTCCAGAATGCACAACAAACTACCCAAAAGTAGCAGCTATGCAAGCTCACTCGACTGTGGCACAAAGTAAACCCTGAAGTTCAGAGGCGCGTTTCTCTCTGCACAGCAAGGCGTGTCTTGAGCCAACATGGTGTTGGCAAAGTCTCTGGGGTTATGGGGACGTGTAATTTTCACACATACACACACACATACATACCTACCTACCTACCTACATACATACATACATATACACATGCACATACACATACGCATACACATACACATACACATGCACATGCACATACACAGACGCAGACTTTGACACAGACACAGACACATGCACATACACATACACATACATGCATGCAAGCATATATGCATACATGCAGACATGCATACATGCAGACATGCCGACATGCATACATGCATACATGTATACATGCATACATGCATACATCCATGCAGATACATACATACATACATAGATACATACACACACATACATTCATTCATTCATTCATTCATACATACATACATACGTAATGTGCGTGCGTACATACGCACATGCATACGTACATGCATGCACATAAAAAAATATATGTACAAACGGTGAGTGCACATCACGCACCCTCCTGGCACTTTGATGTGCGGGACACCTGGAAGCCTCGGCTGAGGGGCGAATTGTGAGTGCACATACATGTTGCTGTTTCATGTGCGCAGGCCTCTGCCAGCGTAGCTTTGTCTTTGCATGTTGTTGTTACTTGAATGTTTTGTCCAAAACAAACGTTTTGGCTCAAGTGCCTTTTACTACTAGGCATGCCAAGTGCGTACGATTGATAGCGAGCAGCCGTAGCTCGTCAGAGTTGCGACTCGCGGTCGGTCTGCGACTCGCTCGCAAGAGTCGCAAAACAGTTGGCTGTCCGTGATTGCAAGGGTTGGTTTGCAAGTCCTGTATAGCCGGCTTCACAATTGGGGGCTGTTCTGGGAACTACGCTCCCCAGGTCCCTGCGGCGCGAGCTTGTGCTCGTCCACCGCGGTCCGTCCATGGACGCGTGGACCTAGGTCTACGATGGTCTACGCTAGAGGCCTTTGGCGCGGCGTGCTGCCGCACCACCGGCGGCCTAGACAGGTCGCAGGACAGGCGGAGAACGTGACCCTGCTCGAATGCATCGAGTCAGGGGCCGTTCCGTTCCCTGGACGTATGAGCTACGTTCAGTGGTTGAAGTGGCGGTGACGAAGGGTAACTGGAACCCGTCCGCTCAAGAAGCGCGATGGGCATTCCACCTTGCCCGAGCAGGAAGCGGCCTTATGGCGCTCCGTGATGAAATTCCTTCACGATGCCGCGGAGGATGAAGATGAGGAAGAAGAAGAAGAGGGTTCTTTTTTCGGGCGCGGCTCCGCTGTGTCGGTAGGCTTAGACAGTAGCAGTTCTAAGTCTGTACATAGCATGAGCCGTAGCTGTAGATTAAGTTCTGAGCTGGCATCGAGACCAGGTTCGTGAGCCTCACCGCCAGGTGCCAAAATGAAGGAAGCTCGCGAGGGCAGCCCCAGGGCTTTAGGAGGGTTGTTGGTCTGGTGTGTTCGTCGTTCGGTCGTTGTGTCAGGGCGCCGCCCTACCGCGCGCGAATCACGCACCCTCCTAGCACTTTGATGTGCGGGACACCTGGAAGCCTCGGCTGAGGGGCGAATTGTGAGTGCACATACATGTTGCTGCTTCATGTGCACAGGTCTCTGCCAGCGTAGTTTTGTCTTTGCATGTTGTTGTTACTTGCATGTTTTGTCCAAAACAAACGTTTTGGCTCAAGTGCCTTTTACTACTAGGCGTGCCAAGTGCGCACGGCTGATAGCGAGTAGCCGTAGCTCGTCAGAGTTGCGAGTCGTGGTCGGTCTGCGATTGCGGTCGTGTCTAGGGACACTGGGAGCTGGACTCTTGAAGTCGCAAAGAGGTTGGCTGTCCGTGATTGCAAGGGTTGGTTTGCAAGTCCGGTATAGCCGGCTTTACAACACATGTAGATACATATATGTACACGCCGGTGTTGATACAAATACATATATATATATATGTATACACATGTATATACGTGTATGCATGTGCATGTGTACCATATACATCGCATGCATCATATATACACAGACGTCTACACTATCTATAAAGGTATATATATATATATATCTATCTACACCGTGATATAGAACGCTAAGAAACGCAGAGTCCTCGTAGGAAGTGCCTTGGATGCTCTGAGTCTCTTCTGGGCTCGGCTTAGGGTTTACGGGCTTAGGGTACAGAGGGTTTCATTGCTCAAGATCAACAGCTGTATTGAGTGGAAAAGAACTGCACTAAAGTGCCACCGCGCCGCTCGGTAGATCCAGCCTGAGTCATTTAATGCTGTGGACTCTGTGCCGTAAACTTCATTGCACCGCATCAAAGTTACAGGGGTGGTACAAATTGATTAGCCGCACTGCTTTTTTGAGGGATGCCAACCCCCCCACCATCCGACTCAGGAACACCGCCAAAACATCTGAAAGCCCAGCAACTGCAAAATTCATCTCGGATGGTATTCCAGGGCTTGGCTTCGAGCTCTGTTGGGGTATCAGACCGTTCTGAGTCTGTCTGAGCCAACCAAACCCTCAGAAGTCGCAGAAGTGTCTATAATCGCCCTGGGCTTCAGTAGGCTTTGCAAAGGCTTTAAGAGTGGGGTGTGGCTGTTTTCAAAGCCGTGGGTTTTTGCCGTGGCTGGCGACTGGCAAGTAATTTAGACAAAGTGCTGCAGGACGCGCAGGAGGTTCAGGGGCAAGAGGATCAGCGTCAATGTGGTGTCGAAGAGTGTCAGGAGAAGGCACCTCGGTTTTCATGATTCACAGTTCCCTTTGAAATCCTTGTGGCTCGTTCTTTCTGATGTGCCGAGTGACAATGTGAGGGTTATGAACATCATAACGATCATCGTGGTGGAGGCGGCTCCCACTTGACTTTTCACCGTAATGCGCAGATCGGCCTTGTACCAGCCTGGTGCTCACCAGTTTGCAGCGAGATACAGCGACTGCCAGGCACCAGATTCGAGCCTGCGCCGGTCTCGAGCTGTTTGAAAATCATGCGGATGTGCATCCGGGTGCCGCAGCGGCCACGCTCCTGAGTCAGGACGGAAGTGGTGGTGCTTCTCATTCAAGCCAAGGGTCCATGGGTTTCAGAAACACGTTTAGTAGCGAGAGAGCGGGAGTTGGTGCATTGTTCAATGCCAATGAGGTGCACTCTTGTGCCCAGGTGACGATGGAACCTTGGCAGGATAGACATTTGAAGCTACGTGAATGCAATGCTTGCGGAAGCTATTCTCGTCAAGCCCGTGATCAGTGCAAGCAGGAGACGAACCCAATCTGGTACAACACTGAGATGTACTCGGGCTTGCAAAGCCCAATCAGACTGAAGTGGTGGTTCCTGCACTCCAAGTTCAAGTAGCCTGCACGTAGGGACGTAGGGATTTCAGAGTGGAGAGGCTCGGCAACTGCGAGCAAAGATCGATGCTACTTGCTACTTGCATCTGCCTCTCACCGGGAATTGGAGCTCTGAGAGATGACTTTCGGCAAAGTCCAGGAACTCCTTCCATCATGATTCAATGGAACAGGGGAAGACTCAGGGCAACCTTCCTTCGGTTCTGGGCGTCCTTTGCACTGAGCGACTGATTGCCGTCGGCGTGATCGTCATGATTGATCTCGGCAAACAGCTCACTGCGTGTGATTGTTGTGCAGTAGTCGCTGCCCACTGAGGAGCGAAATCACGACTCGAGCGAAGATGATCGAATAAAGGTTGTGGTTCAACAGTTGGCCTCTCATATGTGGGGATCAGCGCAAGCTCTGATACCCCTCGCCCCCGTTAAGGATCCCGATGGTACAAATCCCACAACTTAGAGTCCGATGGTCCAATGGGTTCAGACAAGCAGCTGACTGCCAGAGCCTCTCCAAGCTATCACCTCAGCGGAATTTCACAGACCGCGTCCCGCTGAAGGCAATTGGTACGTCTTAGGATCTTTGCTATGGTGTTCAGGTTTGGCTAGATTTAGAGTTGTGTGGTGTGATGCAAGGTTTTGGGCTTCGGGGGTTTGGAGCCTAGCGCCCAGGGTTTGGGGTTGATGGTTCAAGGAACAACTGCCATGGAAGATCTCTGCGTCACCAACTCATATAAGGACCCGACAAGCCGAATCTCTCGGAGACTTCGGAATCAATCGAATTCTTTCGAAAAAGACCCCCGATTTTTCCGTTCCGGGAGTCCTGGGCTCTTGGTAGAGCGCTTTGCAGCCAAGCAGCCTGTGACGTTCGGCATCACTTCCTTGGCGCAGCGCCGTCTCAGGAGAGCCGAAAAGAGGGGCGACAGGGGTATCGAACCTGACATCTCGAGAATCTTGAATCATCTCCCATCTCCAAACCGGAAAGAGCCCGATAGCATGATGTCTCACTCCGACCTCAACCCCGGTATCTGCACTCCAGGTGTCCTTAAGCATTGCCTCCGCCGAAGGTTTGCCCATGCTGGTGCTTCCCTGGCCTGAGCAGAAACTCAGCGACGCCCAACGTCAACGCGCTGCACATCGAGCTCGAGCCTATGTGACGGGACCAAAGATCTCGCAGAAGCCCTGCAACATCGCTGGTGTCGAAGCAGCCTTTCAGCACACGTTGTGAGAAGGGAGCTTGAGCTCGAACAAGGTACGTTCAGAAGCCTGGTCCGTAGTACTTATCGTCTTCGTCGACCTTCTCCCGTTCCTCCTGTCCTTGCACAGCGCGCAGGACCCCACACGGCCACCGAACTCCAAAATGACCCCTGGAGCCAAGGCGCGCTGAGATTCGTTCCACTGGACACCCGGCTCTTTCCGCGAAGAGCTCCCACCCGGGCGGGTCGCCACAGCCAGAAGGCCTGGGCTTGGCGGCTTGGCAGTCGCTGGGCTCCCGCCGCGGAGCACAGATTGCGGAAAAGAGGCCGAGCGGTGGGCTGCCTGGCTCCGGCTGGGCCTTCCGAAGAGCCAAGAAGAAAGCGGAAGGGCTCCTCTTCCTTGCGCGTTTGCCCACGCCTCCACGTCGAGCAGCCACGGATTTCCTGGCAGGAGCTGTTCAGTTCGCGAAGAAAAGACGACGCCCTGCAAAGCAGACGCCGGGAGAGCGTCGGTGGAGCCGAGGGGAGCCATGCCCTGACAGCTTCGGAGGCCGTTTCTTGGAAGATCTCTGATCTCTGAAGCCAAGGAAGACATGACAGTTTCAAAAACCAGGGACTTTTCTAGTCCCAAAAGGCCCTGGTAGTCCCAAACTTCCGGAAACTTCCATGTTGCTGGAAAGACGGCTCAGGCCAGGACCTTGCAGTGGGGGTGGGTCATCCTGACGTAGGCATAGGAGGCATGCCACCACACGTCGGTATCTGATGAGGGCCTGGGGCTCGTGTTCGTCCGGCGGATCGGGATCCAGATGGAGGGCCCTGGTGATCTTGTCCATGCCCTTCTGCGTCTCTTGCCTCGGCGCAGTGTGGCATGAAAATCACTATGCCGGAAGGTATGGGGGCACGTACCTGCTCAATGCTCTGAATGCTTTTGGGCTAAATGTTCCACCCAAAGCACGCATCCTTGTGGAGCTGCACGAGTCGCTGGGTGATGGCAGTCTGCAAACAAGAAATTCCAACAACAGACCACATGTTTACCAGGCGCGCTGTTGTTCCCCAACTAGGCCCTGCCTGACCGTGACCGCGGTTTGGAAAAAAGTCGAAGTCCTCGATTCTTGCTCGTCGGCTTGCAGGCATAGGACAAGGGATATTCTCTGTGTATGTTTGCGTGTGTGTGTGTGTGTATGTATGTAAACTTTAACGTGTCTTTGCATATACATAAACATAATATATGTATATATATATATACACACACATATGCCTATGTGTATACCTACACACAGCGTGTCATGATGCACAAGCCTCACGAATGCAGGTGGCGTGGCCCAATCTGAACGAGCTGCTGGGTGCAGGCCGCTGCCGGCAGTCGCTTTATTGACCACTTCCTCGTCAAACCTGGTGGCATCACAGCAGAAGCCGAAGAAAAGCAAAATCAAGCCAAAACCAAGACTCTTGACCCTAAACCCCAGGCCTTAAACCCTAAAGTTCATGAAATCTTCCTGGTAATCCCCTGGAATCGCCAAGCCACGCGGTCACGTTGCCCCAGGGTACCTTCTTCGGGTCGTCGCCTCTTGGGCCCCGGGCTCCCCACAGTTTAGGGTCAGCCCGGGTTGAGGGCCGGAGGGTTGGCACTGTAGAGCCTTGAACGCGAGCTTTGAAGGCTTTAGGACTTTAGGGGTTCGGGCCTCGGGCTTTACGGTTTCTGTTGTACAGGGCTTCAAAGGCGGCCATATGTCACGGAGGATAGGTTGCAGTCGGAGGCTCCGATGACCACGTGGTTCTGGAAGAAGATGTCACCTCAGAGAAGCATCTTGGCTTAGGGCTGATAGGGGTTTGGGTTGCGGGCTTCAGATTGAGGATGCGGAGCTCCGTGAGCCAAGATGCTGAAGATGGTCTGCATGGCCCGACGCCGTTCGTTGGCAAGCTCCTGCCCACGGCCCCAGGCGGGGAGAGGCTCTGAAGACCTAGGTCTGCGTGACAAGCGCCCCCCCTTTTTCCGTCCTTAGAAGCTTCGTTGACCTTCGTCTCGAAGATGCCTGCCCCAGAGCAATGCAAGATTTTCCCGAAAACGCTGCGGAGGATTGTTGCATGGAGGTGCTATCTGTAGAACGGATTTATGTTGGCTGGATAGCATGATTTGCAGCATGATGTTGGTGTGAGGATGTGAGGCCGTCGTGAGGTTGATGGCGCAAAGCAGTGCTTCTGTGGTGCCGCGTTGGCTTTTTCTGTTTCGAAAAGTTGGAATCCTGCCATTACATGGGGGATGACGTTTCGCGTTGAGAGCATTTTGGCCCTGCTCCTGCATCCGCCAGTACATTCGTGCTCCGTCGTGTCTCTCACAGGGGGGCTTTTTGGCGGTGCTTCTCTCCCACCAGTACATCGGGGGAAGCATTTTGGTCGCGAGAAATCGCGCTGCGCTTGTGGTGCAGCGACGATTCGTGCTGGGAATTGGCGACCCTCCCGGTGCACCCAGCGTGTCCACGTCAGCGCGATCGATTGTAAATTCAATACATTCTGTAGAACGTTTTATAGAAACCTTTATGGAAGGCCCTGTAAACGGGTTTAGACAAAAGAAAAGCTTACAGGCGAATTTGTGAAAGGGGTCCAGATGCCGCCATGGAAGGGCGTAGAGCAGTTCATAGGAGGGTTGGCAGAAGGTTTTCTGGTGGGAGAAGGGTTCGTAGCCCGGCTGCTTGGATGGATGAATGGATGCATGGATGAATGGATGAATGGATGGAGGCTTGAAGTGGAGGGAGGAACAGATGGATCAAATGATGTTACCTGTTCTTAGTGCTGGCTGCTACCTCGCTGCTCCAAACCCGGACACTCGCTCCCTAGCTTCAGTGCCACTTTCTGTTGCTATCCGAATCCATCCTGGCCTTTCTTGCCCGTGCCGAAGACGTTGTCGGAGTCAATGTCCGGCAGGTTTCGGTTCATCTCAGCTTCGCAAAAGCTGACTCTCGCACGCCAACCGGGTGACGGGCCAAAACAGAACGGACGGGGGCGATGGAAAAGCGAATGCACACGGAAGTGCCCTTTCATTTTGTCTCCTTGTTGCCGGCAAGTATCAGCCGGGTCCCACTCCGCACCTGGGAATGAGGGTCGAAGGGCCCCTCTTCCTACAGCGGTCTTCCCAGAATGTCCAAGCCTGAGAGACGGTTCACCACCACGTCAAAGAGCTTGCACTCCCACACAGCCTGCAACTATACGTTCCAGGCTCTAGAACCGAAAAAGAAGCCGGGTAATGAGAGCAGTCGGGCCTTCATGGAGGTGCTGACGAAGGACTGCAGGGATGCGCAAGAACTTGCAAATACTTTGCTCTGGGCTGCAGGGGTCACTGGCCTGATCCCGACAGCGGTCGTTGAAGATGGTGAGGGTCGATGCCACATCGTCAACGTGCAACAGCTCCTTGCGTGGTGCCGGGACTGGTGGACAGACGGACGGTGCAAACACAGCCGCGCTTTTCGACATCCGCGCATCTCAGCAAAGCAGCAGACTTGTGGTGTACTTCGGATCGGTTCATGGCAGCTCCAGATCTCACTGAGAGAGGAAACTGTTCCAAAAGCGTGACTCGGAGTGATCTCTGCGGAGGACCTGGCAGAGCGCCCCCATCTCGGAGCAATCACGCCGCACCGGAAAGTAAGGGGCCTCGCCCCCCGACCCCACGGAAGAGCTGGATAAGTGCGACAATCATGTAGGCCGCCGGGACGAGCATTAGAATGTAGATCCTGAGTCGGGTGGGGGTTTATTCCCAAAGCTGGCTCTGAGTTGTGAAAACGAAAAATCACAGAACCCGAATGCATCAAGGAGCCAATAGGATACGTCCCTGGTAACAGCCCCGAGCCTCCCGACGTTCAAGCACGCGTACAGCAGTGCCCAGCACAGGTACCCGACGCGGCCGCAGAAGCCAAGCCTCTTCACCACACAATACCAAGAACACCAGTTGAGGACCACACAAAAGAGAAAGTCCAGCAGAGTGAAAAGCACGCCAATTGTCAGGGATACCAGACGAAGTGTCAGAAGCTGACCGATCCCCTGCAGTAGCCAGAACAAGAGGTGGTCCACAAAGAGCGCCCACACGTACGCGACGTTCCATCGCGCGAAAGCCAAGGCCCAATCCTCGTGCTGGCAGCCGAACATGCTGGACGTCAGCATCGGCTTCCTGGGCTCTTGTTAAGGAACTGTATTCAAGATACCACAAGATACCATAATGGGGATCTATTGTAAATAATAAGTTTTCCTCATTATGTATTCTTGTAACTTGAATTAAACTAAACCCCCCAACAAGAGCCCAGCTTCATCAGGAGCCGCACATACTCTCGGCTGGAGCTCGCGAGATCCGAGCCCCCGAGCTGGGCCATGAATTGGCCAGACCACGGGTCACGGGCTGAGAAGAAGGGCGGTTTCAGGGGAGCTTTTTGGCCTTTCTAACGCTTCTGAGCCGCTGTACACGATATTATCCTGCACCCTGAACCCTGCAGTGAACTCCGGTCATCCCCAACCCCAAGACCCCGCCATAGCCATAATCCCTGTCGGAACCCTACTGGCACAAACACCGAAACTCCCCTGGCTTCACTTCGACGCAGAGAGACAACGCACGGCGCACTCCTTGAGCTCGGGCGTCTTCATACCTTCCTTCATCCGCTCGGCCGCTTTGTTCCAGTCCTTTTGGGCTTTGGGGATTCTGGGGCCCGGGCCCCTTGGGGCCCCTTGGGGCCCCTTGGGCGCTTTCGTGTGGAATTGCAAGGCTCGGGGATGTCCGGGTGGTCTTAAAAGGCTTATTTAAGGATTTTCGGGCTTAGTTTACACGGTTATTCTAGGTTTATCTTCTCTACGTCTCTCTATCGATGCGGGCCTATTTCTTGCAAGTCGTGCTGCCGAGCATCTGGGAAGAGCTCCTCCACCGCCTCTTGTCGCAGAGCGCTGGAGAGCTCCCTGAGAACAGCGAAGAGCTGCGAAGGTCTTTCGGGTTAAACGTTTTGATGTCTGCGCACCTTCCTGTACCCACGCCCCTACCGAGGGAACTACTTAAGACCCTGCGGCTGGAAAGCCTGTCCGTAGAGGCCAGAAGCAGCACGGAAGCGTAGAAGACCAACCTCGTCTTTGCGGTTCCAACCCAAAGAGAATCCCCCCTACACCTAAGCCCACAACCCCTCAAAAAAATCCCTACACCCCTAAAACCCCGAACTCGAAAGCAGAGTCGATTTTGCCGCAAAATTTTTGCCAGTGCTCAGGGAGTGGCAGCGCCAGCCACCAGAAGAGTCGGATCCAGCGCAGTCTTGTGCAAAGCTCGCGAGGAGGCACACCCTCTGGGAGCGCAGCCGTCAGGGCCACCCTCGTTCACAGTTCAGGGTTTACGGGCGGGTTTACGGGCTTAAAGGTTAGAAGTTTATGGATAGTGCAGGAAACCCCCAAATTCAATCGCACTTTTGACTTGAGTCATGCTTCAGCCATGAACGAGGTAAGTCGTAGGTACAAGTATACAAGTATAATCAAAACACCCCCCGCGCCTCTAAGGGCAGCGAAGAGAAGCGGAAGTAGAAGTACCAAAAACTACCGAAACGTTGCGATTGAATGAAATGCAAAGACTGAACATTTTACACCGCTGGGGTAAAGAAGCTCTTAGTCTTTGTCACGATCTTAACTTACCAAGCCGTCCCGTCAGGGAGGCGAAATGGCGGACGAGGAGTAGAGAAACTACTCTTACAAGTCCGACCCGTCAGGGTGGAGAAAAGAAAAGACATTCAAGAACCAATTAAAGCAAACAGGCAGCTACCGATATGCACAAGACGCGGCACTCAGTAGAGCCGGACGCCATTCTGCGTCTCCTCCCATCCCGGCAAGAAGTAGCTGACGTGCGCTGGTGCCAGGAGTAGGAAGTCATCAGGATGTCCGTACCTCGGGACAGCACGGTCCTCCATTCCCCGTGGGACGTTCCGATCGCGGCTGGTGAAGTAGGGCTTCCTTGGGCGCGACGGGTCGACAGGGTTCCACCTGGAATCGAGCACCAAAATAGAAGGTGGGGGGCCTTGCGGCTTAGGAGGCCTCATAGGTGCTGCTGATGAGGAGGCCGGCACATCCCTTCAGGGCGGCGGATAATTCGGCTCTGTTGGCCGCATCCGTGTTGCCGCCACGCCTGGCGATGGGTCACGAGGTCGTGCACGAGGCACGGACCCACCGCTGTTCCAGATGTTCTGGTGGTCGGCTGGGCTTTTGGCAAGGGTGGTTGCGCTGATCTGCCACGGTCCGCCGTTCCCTCGCGGAAAATAGCTTGTCCTCTCCTTGATGTTGCGATTGCCAGGTAGGTCTTTCGCGAACTTGGTCTTGACAAAAACTTCATTGAGCTGACGATCACCAAGAGGCAAGCCCTCCCGGGCCTTCCGGGATGCGTAGCTCTTCGCCCGCGGGAATGACGAGCTCTGGAATGGCTTCACCTCGATCGACGGCATACTGCACCTCATCCTGGAAGAAGCCGACGATCCTTGCAAGGATTTGCACGGCAGGCCCAGCCGGCTTGAGCACCCGACCACTGCAACCAAGACTCGCCATCACGCAGTCGTTACGGCGCACAGCAAAAGCTAGGAGGGCTGCTTCGTCCAACTTGTAGAACCTGTCAATCAAAGCCACGTAGCAGCGGTTCGTCAAAGTCAAGTCCTCATTTTCCGATGGGAACGAAAAGCAGAGCTTGGCTGAGCCATCGAAGCCAGTGCGTTCCTCGATCATCTGCCTCGTCCTCGGAAGATCATGAGCTGCTCGAGCCCATTGATGGAGATGCCAGAACGGGCATTATTATACGACTGGAACGGATCCTTGGAATGTCGCTCCATCACGGTCTTCGCACCAGACTTGAGGGCCTTACCGAGATACTTCGCCGCCTGCTGACGAATGGCTGCTGGGCCAGAGCCAGCGCTTCTCTTGCATCGGCGACGCGGGTGCCGAGGGGCAACATGGACCACCATTTTGTAGAGAGACTCCGCATTTTGCAAGGCATGCCCTTCCGGGATGCTGACCTTCAACCTGCATGCACGCATGGGATAAAAGTCGAGGTCGTGAACATCGCTGCATGCCATGGCCGCATCCTTCCAGGTGTCGAAGTTCAGAGCGCCCAAGCCAGCCACAATGTAGTTGTAGCAATAGCCGTTGGCGTCGACCAGCTCCTGGTGACCACGATCTCCGAAGATCGGAGCAATGCTGTTGTCCTTGCAAGCCAGGGCCAAGCGCTTCTGCGCTGGTTCGTACGCACGATTTGCACACACCATTTCCTGTTCATAAGCGTACATCAAGGCCCTGTTGTTGATCCAATCAGGCGATTGCAAGGCTCCCGCTTTCGTCTCGAAGAAGCGGCAACCGTCACAAGCTGCAGGTCTACAACAAATTCGACCTGAGCGCCTGGCCGCCCTGATTGTTGGGGCGTTCCCATTGTGGTTCCATGGCCATCATGATGAACGGCCTGCCACTGTTGCCTTTGGATGTCATGTTCCCTCCCGGCGTGAGGCCTGCATTGACGATCTCCGCAAAGTTCCGCCAATAGGTGGCATGGTAGCCGAGTTTCGGCATCATGTCAAATGCAGTTGCCCGGTATCGGTATGGGTAAGGACCAGTAAGTGGCAGCGTCGTGCAAGAAGGGGTCCAGCCGTCATCCAGTGCCCACTGCTTGACAGTGGTCTTGGTAGGATCGCTGTCCAGAACGAGGAGACAAGCTTTGCGCCCTTGGCAGGCCCTGATGCGGGTGAAACGCCAATTCGTACCCCGCCCATTCTTGGTCTCCTCGTCCAAGGCTTCCGCCTGGAGCTCGAAACGAGCTTTGTCGCAGTCTGGAGAAGTCAAAAGATCAATGATCGTCATCACCGTCAGGCGTGACCACTGCTTGCCAAAGATTTTGAGTGATGTGTTCCTCTGGCCCATTGGCCGTGATGATGTTTATGGGGTTGCACGAGCGATGGCTCCTCAGTGATCCAAGCTCACTCTTTGAGATAAGATCTTGGGCGCTTCCAGTATCTGCGATCCACTCGATGTCGATCTGTTGGCACTCTGATTTTGTGCAGCAACACATGTGGCTTCAAGATGCTATGGTATGCATTTGTCACAGCCAAACTCGGTGTCGCACTCGTATCCACAAGATGCCCTAACACCAGAACCGAAAGCGTCCAAAGTAGCCCTCAGCATCTTTTTTGATATCCTGCTGACTCGGTCTAGGGGGTTCCCCACCGAAGGCCTTCAAATACTTCCTGGATTCTGCTAATGAGCATAGGCTTGTCGTCAAAACGAATTGCTGGCAAGGCACATGAGAAGGTAGATGACATGACATCACAACTATCGGGCAATCCCTTCCGGAATGCGTATGCTGCGTCGGCTTGGGTACCCGATGTCGCGGCGACGAATGCCCCTAGGAGGCAGACAGCAGCAGGAACCTTTGGCGACTTCGGCCCTTTTCGCTTGTCCGAACCCTTGCTGCCCTTAGAGCCCTTCGACCCTTGAGAGCCTTTCGAGTTGGATCCCGACTTCTTACGAGGCTTTCCATCTTTCCCTTTACTGCCCGCACTTCCTGGTCTTCCCCCTGAGAGCCGCCTGACACCGCTGGAGCTCCGGGCTTACCGGTGTGAAGGAAGGTGCATGCACTGCCCTTCTTGCAACGTCCACTCTTCCAGAACTTGCACTCACGAGGCTTACCATCTGTGCTTGTTGCTCTAGACGGTGGTTGTCCACGGCCTCCTCCTCTTGAATGCGAGCGGCCTCTCTTCTCAGGGACCTCATGCTTGTACTTGCACTTCTTGCCGTTCTGAACAAACTCAAAACAGAATCCCTTAGGGACAAACTTCTTTTTGGGAGCGGGGGCAGATGGCTTCCCATCGGCACCATATTGCTTGGCAATCCGTTCCCGGTTGCGCTCGAGGCGCTTGCGACTCATGCAAAAACTTACAGGTCTTCTCTGGTTGCTCTTGAATACCCTTTCATAGATGTTGATGTCATGCGCAAGGTCCTTGAAGTGCTTGATCTGCCTATGGAATAAAGGCTCGAGGAATGCTTCATCAGGCGTCGTCTGGATCCCCGATAGTACGGTTTCCCAGTTACGCATGAAAGTCTCAAGCTTCTCGTTGACCATCTTGACTGACGACAAATCTTCAAACTCGCAGACTGATCCATGCTGTGCATTCGTGGAAAAGAAGTTATCCACTTGAACAACACCTGACGACCCCGAACAAGCCTCCCGGCATTTGCTTCACCCTCCTTAAACGTGTCGATCTGTCTTGCGAGTGCTCCTTCCAAGATGTTCGTGGTAGCTGAGAGCACCTTAGCGTCCAAGGTGCGGGTCGTGCAGGTCCTCCTCCTTCACGTTTTTCTCCCATACCTTAGAAAGCCACGAGAAGGCGTCATCAGGCCTGTCAGATGCGGCAACTACCGCTTCGCGGACCCAAGCCTCCAATTCCTATAGCTCTCTGGTTGAGGAAATTTTGGGAAGTTGATCTTCTCCGCTTCTTTCACCTTGGGCTTGTCGTCTTTCTCAGCCTTGTCGCCACGGGAGTCAACGGCTTCACTCATCCTCTTCAGAAGTTTCTTCATGGTTTCTTATCAATACGGGAAGAGGACGAAGAACCGGAACTACTCGAGCTACTGCTGGAGCTAAAGGGTGAAGAGGAAAGATCACGCCTACGACGTCTGCGCGACTTCTTCTTCTTCTTGGACTTCTTGTCCTTCTGGGACTTTCGCCCACGACGATCTCTGTCGTCATCACCATCGCTCGGTCCATTACCACCGGGTCCATCACCACCCTTGGGACTGTTAGGATCTTCAGGAGGGGTTCGCCTCCCGGCGTCCGTCACAAGATCTGTAGGGGTATCACCACCATGATTCGGTTCACGGTTCGGAGTGGCGATATGGTGGACAGGAGTGCCCGGACAAGGTCTGTGATGGATTCCCTCTTGCAACCGACTTGCAGCATCCCTAGCTTCATACTTGCACACCTTGGTCGTCAGCAATGTGTTCTGTTCAACCAACACTTCTGTCTGTTGACGTTGGGCCTGGAACTGTCTCATCAAATCATCCATCTTAGATGACAAATCAGCAACCTCATGAAATCGCAAATTATCATTCCGACGGGCTGAAGTTTTCACTTCGCGAAGACGGCGGCTCTGGGCATTGGCCTCCTCAGTTGCTCTCCGAGCAGCCTCGGCTTGCCTGCTTGCTTCCAGGACAGCGAACTCCTTCGCGTTTTCAGTTTGCTGAAACTTAGCTTCTCCTTGACCCATTTCGGATCTCTGAATGGACAATGCAATGTTCGCATTGTCAAGTTCATTCCTCAACCTTAAGACTTCTGCGAGACCCTCACTGTACATGCAGCGGAGCTGCTCCTGATGTTCTGCTCTTAACTCGCCGATAATCTGAGTATGTCGTGCCTCAGCGGCAAGCTCGACCATTGGAGACGTGTCCCTACCGGAGACACCTGTACAAAGGAACCTGGCGTAGAGGGAGCACGCTCTCTTGACAATGAATCAACTGAATCTGGTGAAAACACTGCATCGTCAGAAGAACGTGCCACTGCCAGAATGTCATTCGGCGTATGACCAATACCAGATGGCATTAATGGGGGAAAGTCTTGATCTTCTGCAGTCTCAGTTGCCAACGTAATATCCGAGATACCTGTTGGCACTGGTACCGTAGGTTCTCCCATTCCGGATTGGCTTGCAGGATTTGCGGAGCAACCTGGGAAGTATGGCTCGACTAGGCTACGGCTGACAACCTATAGATAGTGCAGGAAAGCACCAAATGCAAACGCACTTTTGACTTGAGCCATGCTTGAGCCATGCAACGAGGTAAGTCGTAGGTACAAGTATACAAGTACAATCAAAGCAAAGTTTAGGGTTTTGTAGTTCACGGGATAAGGATTTCGGGTTAAGGTCTACGGATTGGGGATTAGGCTTCAGAGTTAAAGACCCTCGGCAAAGCATTTGCTTTGGAGGGGTTTGGTGCTGGTAATTTCAAGATTGGGTAGGGTCTTGCGGCCCTCAACCCAAAACACCATCTAAGCCCGAGGAGCTCCCCACAAACCCCAAACTCCAAATCCCCTTAAAGCCCTGAACCCCAGGATCTCCCTAAGAAAAAAAAGACCCTACACCCAGAGTCGTAGCAAAGCCACGGCGAGAGCTCGCACCACTTCCAGGTGCTTTCCTCTTCATCGGAAGCCTCAGAGGCCTCCTCCGACTGTGACGGCTGCCGCTGCATATCCTGAATGTTTTAACTATTGTGATTTTAGGGTGTAGGGTTCAGGGTTTTAGGCAATTTAGGGTTTTAGGGTGTAGGGTTCAGGGTTTTAGGCAATTTAGGGTTTTAGGGTGTAGGGTTCAGGGTTTAGGCAATTTAGGGCCTTTAGGGTTTAGGGCCCCGGGCTCGAAGTTTGAGCTTGGGGCCTAGGCCTTGGGGAAGGGCTCTCAGGGCTTGCAGGGCAGAGGGTCGGAGCTCAGGACGGAGTGCCTTTGAAGCCTGGGCTCCCGGCATCTGGCTAGAGACTCGTCACCCACCGTCACCGCGTCATCGTAAGAACCTCGGACACTTCAGGTCAGAATCCACCATACACCTCTGGCACCTGTCTTCCGCCAGGGAGCTTTTCAAACCACGGGAAAATTCCAAGACTCGAGCCGTACAGCAACAGCCATGTGCACTCTGGTGGGACCCCATCCCTCAGACCCTCACAAGAGCCAGCAAGCAACACGATCCTCGCTTGAAGCACCCTCCCATTCGGCCTGCTTCATGCGCTGATGTGCCTTCAGCATTGGACAAGCAAGTCTTCTGTCATTGGCTTCCTATAGTGCTGACCATGTGGGCACGTCCGTGCTTTGTGTTTGCGTGCCTTCAGCATTGCCTGCTGTGCTGGCAGGGCGGCCCCTTCATCCTTCAGGCGGCCAATCCAAATCTCTCTGAAGGCCAAGCCCGGCAACATGACAGGCAGAGACGCCCATCCCTCCCTCCACCTGCAACGCCTGCGCTTTGCGCGCCATGGCCTAAGATTCGGATAGGGGAAGCAGGAAGCAGATCCCTTTCACGTCCTACAGGTAGTGAGTTGGACGGTTGGACCCCTTGGACCCCTTGGACCCCTTTGCCTGCGACTCCTCAGCAAGTCGGTCGACGGCATTCGCGGCCGCCCTGCAACGAGTGTCACGACGCTCCGAAACACCACCGGGAGAGCCCATGCTGAGCTCGTAGCTGAGAGTGCGCAAGGGACAGCTGCACATTCTGCCGAGCTCGCTCGACGGCTGGCACGAGGCGAAGACTTAAAGCGCACAAAAACATACCCCAAGAAACTTGAGCTGCTCCACACCTTGCTTGTATGGCTCCTTGGATAACAAGTCGTGCTTCCATGACCAACATAGAGTCGAACCAAAACACGCAAGGCTGCGAACCCCAAAGGTGTATCTTTGCCATGTTGCAGCTGCAGCTGCTTGCTCTGCAGCCAGGCGCTCAGCTTGTGCCTGCATCCCAACGGATCCACCCCGAAGTTCCAATTCTGCTCAGCTCATGACGAAGATACCCACCACCACCACTATCTTCTTGCTTCCAGAGAGAAAGCCTGAAACCAAAGCCCTGTGCACCTGCTCAGGCTCCACTGGCCCTGCAGCTCTTCCTGGACAGCGGTCTCAAGACGCTGGACCGCTAGGCCATGCAAGGCAAGACCTGGACTGTCTTCTAAACATGGTCGGTCTACAGTAGGAGGAGTCAACTGAGTTGAAGTGCCGAACTGAAAAACCTTTGGGAGAAGGAAGCTGCATCCCAGGGCTACTCGGAATTTGGAGCGTGCTTTCTGCGGCCATGTAGGCGTCCTTCTGGACCTGAGCCCCAGTGCACGCGGTACCCACGCCCGAAGCCATCAAACCGGCATAACCGCCTCCTCCTCAACTGCCTTGCCAACGGAGGCAGCCGCCTCCTGTGGCAGCTTCCTGACAGAAACAGACAGCACACTTTGACTATGACTTCTGTGACCTTGACTATGACTGAAGTCCCTGGCCTGATCTCTGCAGCCGTCTGCTGAGCGTGCTTGGAGTAGGCCTGGGCCTCGGTGCTTTCGCTTCCATTCGGCCTTTGCCCCCCCGCGGCTCAGGGCTCAGTCGCAGGCCTGCGCGGCCCATTCTCTTGCCTTGTGGAGCTCCTGAAGCGGTCGCAAGTTTGGGGGTCCCCTCTTTTCTGTGGGCAGTAGCTCCTTCTGAATGGCCGTTTCCGCATCCGGCTGCTTTGCCAAGAAGTCGGCGCTCTGCACTGCTGCGTCCTGGCAAGGCTTTCGCAGTACTTGCCAAATTTCGCGGTCACGCAATGCCGCAGCAACTGTCCACCACCGGAGGCAATGGAGTTTGAAGCAACAGCCGGTGACCCGCTCCCTACTTTTCATGCCTCAGCTGCGAGCTGCTGCTGGGCCGAGAGCATGGCCTGGCGAATCGAAGGTGTAGGCTTAGGCAAATGCCAGGCGCGAGGTGACCAACTCATTCCTCTTCGGCAAGGCCGATTGAGGGTAACAGTAAGCTCCTGACATCGTGGCTTGACTTTGAACTCTGTTCCGCGAGTCTGGCAACATTCACCTGCCGGGGATTCTACACACGCCTACCCCTGTGGGTGATAAGTTGCGAAGCAAGACCTGAATCTCGGGACAAACATTCACAAGGCCCCGCCACGCCCTTCCCTGCAACAGGCCAAGGAAGCATGCTGTTCGGCAGCTTTCAGCATTTGTTCACCAATCCACGGCATCTCAGCACCTCAAAGACGCTTCTTTCCACACGAGAGCGAAAGGGAAGCTCGGATCGACGGAGGCCAAATCAGTCTGCCTGAAAGCGCCGGCCGTCGGAGTACACCGGCATGGCCTTTCAACTCACAGAGCCTCACAGGCCTTGAACTCTCGAAGCCCTGCAGCTCCAAGCCCAAGCCGCCTGCCTTCTTGCAGCAGAGCTATGCAGAGCCATGCGCAGAACCTCCGGCGGGAGGCTTGCAAGCACTGAATCACTGAAGCATGGGGGCACCCGAGTCACCGAGTCCGAAGCTCTTAAGTCTTTGAGCAAAAGCCCTAAACCCGAAAAGCCCTGAACCTGAAGTACTAAACTGTACTAAACTGCTTTAGAGGCTCGAACAAGCCCGCAACATTCCCTCGAAGGCCCTCTGGGGGCTGAGCTTCATCGCGTGCGACCCCCTTTAAGTTGGAGGCCACACGATCTGCGGATCTTGGGCTCAAGGCCCTTGAGCCCGAAAATAAGAGCGAGGCAAGCTGAAGCGAAGCAAGGATTTAGGATTTTGTGGTTGAAGTTTAGGGTCGCGAGGGTTTTGGGTTTTGGAGTGTGTTTAGTTTAGGGTTTCGGGTTCTATAAGGGGTTTGGGATCTTCGGGGGTTCGGGGTCTCGGAGTTCGGGGTAGCATCATCACACAGCTGGGACGTCCTTACTTTTCTCCCATCTCCTCTGTGCCCATCTCCTGGAAAATGCACAGAAATCGCTACTGATATTCCCCAGCAACCATTGTGTACCGAAGTCTCTCATGCCCCAGCCTAGAGCTTGCAAGTCTCAGAAATGGGTGCCAAGGCAAGAAGAGCCAACTAGCCGCTGACTAGCCACAAGGCTTGCAGAGTGAAACTACCTCCGGCGGCCTTCACAAGCTTTTGGTTGCAAGGGTCCGAGCCGGAGGAGCTCCATGTCATTGTGGCACAAGGCACAGAAGCAGAAGCAAGGATCCTGGGTCGTAGAACCGATCCTACAAGGAAACCGTGATCCGTGATGCACAATGGCAGTGGAGAAAGCCAGCGGTCACTAGTTCTGTAGTGAGGCTGGGAGCTGCCTCCGCGAAAGAAACAGACCGTGCCTGGCAAACACATTCATGTACACCGAGCACGCAGTAGTGCGGTGATACCCATTGTGCACCAGTCGGAATGGAGCTTGAAAATGCAAAAAGAGCCCAGACAGCCAGTAGCATCGCTGGAGTGAAAGAGCTGCAGACAGGGAGAATCTTGACCGAGGTGTCATCATATGCTTATCGTCTGGGCTGGACAAATTACTGCGGATCTGGTTGAGGGGCAGGCATGATCATGCCAGACACACCCTCTTCTTCTGAACTTAAGTATCAAGGAGGCAGGAGAAGCTTGCTCAAACTGTTGATAGATGTCGGCGAGTTTTGACTCTGACTGAGAGTTGCCAGCTCTCCGCCACCTCCGTTAGAAAAAAGCTCAAGAATGCTCACACACCTGGCCAGCAGGGGCATAGACATGCGCGCATGAAGAGCGGCCAGATGTCGGCCGTCTGCTGCCGCGCCTACTTATGCCAGGCCAGAGATCTCTGCCCCCCCTCGGGCGGCTTGAGCAGCCCGCATCCTTGACTGCAGACAATGGCTAGATGTACATCCAGTCAGCATGTGCGAAGCCCAACAACTCGTCAGAGACATTTGGACGGGACATGGCAAGACGTGCCAATCTGTGCTTCCAGGACACTGTAATCGGGTATTCTTCGAGGGTCGGATCCTTTTGTTCTTCTGGCCTTGCATTGAATTTCGTAACACAGGACGACCCTACCTTGTGACAGGGAATGTACCACGGGCCAGCCTGGGTGCTTGAAGTGGCAAAAGTCACACATAATGCCCTTGTTGCAGAAGGTCTGCCCACAGGAGTCGTTGCGTGTAGCATGATCTTGACTGAAGCTGACTCTTTAACTCCGACCGTTCACTGCCTCGCCTTATCCTTGAACCAGAAAATGCAGGGATTGCAGTTGTCTGGATGTAACCTGCTTCCAAGGGAAGCGCGCTCACCTGTCCGCAGTTTAGCAGGCAAGGTCAGGCACCGTCGTGACAAGCTTCGCTCCTTGCCTTCGTCATTGAAGGGAATCTGGGAAAGAAGTGCATCTTCGTCGGATGGCTGTGAAACGCCGGTGGTCTGCTGCCTCAAACCGCTGTCAGCTCATAGCCCATTTTGAAGACTCGAGGCTTGCGAACGAAAGCTGAGACCCACTGAGAGCAACACCCAGCCAGCTGCTGTTGAAGTCGCTGCGTCTGCACTTGAAGCTGCTGCATCTGGCACGCGGTGGCACAGAACTACTGCTGGGTCCATGTCGTCGCAGACGAGACCCCGTGCCTGCTGCTGCAGCTGCAGCTGCTGCATCCTGGGACGGTGCAGCATAGCCAAGGCAGGCGGACGCATCCCAGAATGCCAAGGCACTGCGACTCCAGCAGTTGGTGGTGCAGCTGCCGCTCGGCGACATTCGCAGAAGCTGAGCTTGGCCTCTTCGACACGAGCAACGCGAGAGGACAAAAAAATAACATGAAAAGCACGAAGATGCACGAAGCACGAAATGCAGCAGTCCCTGCTTTCTGCTTTCAGGAAAAAGCCCGGGCCCGGCGGGTGGGAGTTGGAGGTCGCCAGCTGCCTCCGAGAGCAGAGCTGCAGCCCAACGTCGAATGTCGAACGAACAGCAAAACAGACGCCAAAAAAATCGAAACTACGAGCGCCTGACGCTTGAAGACTCGAGTCTCGAAAAAATCTAGAAATAACTTGCCTGAGCCATGAAGTCCGACTTTGGCCTGAGGACGCAAGCCGCAGAAGCTTCTGTACTGCGGTTTTAGTTCAAAAAGAGAAAGCGCCAGACACTGGGAAATTGGAAATCCGAAAGGAAGCATTTGCGGAAGACGACCTCGGATAGGAAGCGCTGCCGCAGTGCTTTTTGCTTCTATAGATTCTAGCCCCCCCCTTGACCCTAAGCCCTAAACCCTAAACCGCCTAAACCCCTAAACCATCCAAACCGGGGTCCCTGCATTGGCATCTGGGCCAGCTCGGGGTGCCTAGGAGGCAAAAGGAACTCACTCAACGCCTTCCGAAGGATGCCTCTTAGTGTCGGTAAAGCGGGCTCTACTCTACCAACTTAGACGGGGCCTTCCCTGTCTTCATCACGCCGCTGAAAAGCTTAAAAGACTGAAGTGGAATGTCAGCAGAAAAAATGCTACTTTATCGCTTCAGAAGGCGACTTCAGAGGCTTTGCTTGGCCGAAGAGCTGATGGCTGGAGCCTGCTTGCGTGGCCCTCGGAGCAAAGAGCGTGCTTGCTCGAAACCAGAGCATTCGACGGCGCAACGGTTTGCGGAGCTCTTGTGTTCGATCTGAGAGGTCGGCGTCAGCTTCTGGAGCTCGGCCTGCGAAGACGCCGCAGGTGGGCGCGTTTGGGCGCTTGCTTCGGGCGCTTGGTCGCCTGCATCGCCTGCATCTTCACAAGCTCCATGTCCAAGAGTTCGGCACCTTCTTGCGGAAGCCTCAGGCAGCCACTGAGACTGGCCCGGTCTGTTGCTCTCTGCATCCCAGCCGCATGTCGCCAGTGTAGTTTCCTGCTTGCCCGGTCCTTGCATCGTTTACAGCGGCAAATTGAACGCCCACTTCAAATGCTTCGGCCAAGAAACATTCCGCCCTGAATGTTGGGCTGGGCTGCAGCAAGCTGCTGCAGAGGGCCATCGAACATGCCAGGCGGCCGCGGTCTCAGCCAGATGATCATAAACAGCTGGAGATCTTCCGGACAGGGCAGCACAGCCTCTTCTTATCACATCGCAGTTGGGAAAAAGTGCAGTAAGCCAGCCACATGGAGCCGCCAAAGAAATTCCCAGGCGGCCGATGCGCATGCCTTCCACACTGGCTTCACAACAGAGCACAGTAAGTCAGGATGTGGCAAATTCAGAGCTCCTTCCTTCATGCAACGGGGCTGTCAAAGGCTGCGGATTCAGGACTTACTCTGCTTTGGGCTTCGTTCAGTTGAAAGCCGCAGGTCAAGGGCACTGTCAAAGGCCACTCAAGAGGTTCCGACTAATGAAGGACCTAGGCGAAGCCCGAAATGAAGAAAAAATCACAGCAAAGGCAAGGGCAAAAGCGTTCGCTCACGTTTCGGCCCGAGCGTCTCCATGGACAGCCTGCTGTGCGGAACCTGGGAGATCTTGGAACAAACCCTCCAAGCCCCAAACCCTAAAACCCTGATAAACCTCTCTGAATCCCGCAAGCCTTAAAGCCACTAAACCCTAAACCCTAAAACCCTCAAGAGCTCAACCCCCAACCAATGCGGGCCAAGAAAACTCTCAAGTCATCTGGTGCAGGAACATGGTTCGGCCTTGTCAGGAAAACAGAGGCTTGCAGCTTCAGTAGCCCAAGGCTTGCGGATTCTAGATTTCGCGTTTAGGGGTTTAGGGGGTTTTGGTGTGTTTCAGGAGGACCCCGACTCATCAGAATCGCCTAAACCCTAAACCCTAAATTGCAAGCAAGCAGCATGTCCGAGGCCACCTCTGTTCCAGAGAACCTCGGGATGGCATCTGACTTGGGACCAAGTCTCAGAACACGGATAGACCAAGCCAGGTCACGGCCGATGCCGAAGAAAATCCTCAGGAGTTTCAAGCTGGCTTGTAGGGTTTCGGGATGTTTAGGGATGTTTAGGGTTTCGGCTTCCAGCTAGCAATGCTAGCATTTTTTTGACCCCACCCACCCTGGAACGCAGGAGCCAACCATCTCTGCAACTTTCGATCGCACGGCCCCGCGCCATCCGCGCCTCTCAGGCATGCGCAGCGGAGCCCACCCTCCCGAAAGAGTCTGAACACCGAAGTCGCCGAAGCGCGATAGAAGCTTTGCAGAAGATCTAGCAGTCCTACCCAGGGGTTCCAAGTCTCGAATATGGGACGAAGGGAATCACACACAAAAGCAACTGAACCACACATAGTCGTGCATCATCTTCGCGAGACGACGCTTCAACGCGAGCTTGAACCCTGAGTCGTGAGCATGGCAGGGAAGTGGTCCACACTCTCAACAGTGGAGTTTTGGCAACTCGGAAGCCTCCAGATCAGATAAGGCAGGGACCCCGGACCTCTCTCAAGAAGCCCACATTTGACACGGGAGTTTCAGAAAATAGAAAAACCCTTATACAGTACCCTAAAGAGTAGGATCCTTATTATAAGGGACCCCCCAAACTAAGGCCCCCCCCCCCTAACTTTTCGGAAGAACCCATACTTTTAAACCCTTGGGAGATCGCCAAGGCGCCTGAGGAGGCCGTCGTGATCCCTGCACTCACAGAGTCCCGTAGGAGGGCCCGGCCCGGCGAAGGGCCCGGATACGGGATTTAGGGCTTTTTGGGGATCTATTCTGGCATGGACCATGGATATATGGGGACGAAGAGAAGATAGAATTGCATACGCTCTTTTTCGCGAGGTGAGCAGGGCCTCTTTCTTGATACTTATGAGTTGCATAGTGAGGTATCCTTCTGAGATGCATCCTGCTATTTGGGGTCTCTGAAGCCTCCATACCTGCTCATGCCAAGGCCAGCTGCCGAAAATGCAACGACTGTCTCGGCTCGCTTGGCCTCTGTCGCCCTGCTTCTGCCGTACACCTCGAAGCAAGTCGCGGGGGGTTCGGGATTAGGATGGTTAGTGTGTAGGGGGGCAGGGGTCGAGAGTTAGGGTTGCTGCCAAGGGGCCATGTGGTAGGGCCCAGCTGGGCCGTGCTCAATGAGTTGGCTATCCTCAATATCCTCTGCGTCACTTCTGGACATGACACCTGGCAGCGTCAAGAGCTCACGACTCCACTAGCTGCTTGAACTGCAAGAAGCCACACATCCGGCTTGACAAAACCCGTTGAGAACTGCAGAGCTTTCGAGAATGCCAAGCAGCTGGAGTTGGAGCGGCTCATGGAGTCCTTCCGCCTTGGGTGAATTCAGAGTGCGATCCCCTTCAGCATGCAGGACGCAGGAACCCCAGTGCGACCAGGTTGCTGTGGATACCAGAAAAGCACGGAGCTTGCACTTGATGTGCAGTCGAGTTTGCCTGAGAATTCGAAGATGGGTCCAAAGCCGATTGCGCAAGCACAAAGCTGCTCCTTCCTCTCACCGGCTTGTAGTACTTGTAGCAGAGGTGCTGTCGCTTGCGGACCGCGCGAGTGTTCGTGGTGGGTCATCCTCCGGATCTTCTTCGTAGCCCCCTGCAGCTGCAAGCGCCAACAGTTGCAACGGCTTCCCAGAACAGCCTGGACCCTGAACGCCTGGCCTATAAATGTGTTCTTGATCACCAACTTCATCTGGCCAAAGGATGCGTTGTCGCTGTTTTTCGATGACTGGGCAGGAGACTCACCTCACAGAGCAAAGAGGCTCTGAAGACAGCAGGAGCATTCAAAGTTGAAGAAATCCTTTTAGCCCTGAGGGCCCTTTAGGGCTTTAGCTCTCCGCCTGAACCAACAGATCTCGCGGAGTCGAGCTGTGGCTCCGCCTCCACGGGCTCACTTTCCTGACCAAAAGGGCTCAACTCCCGCGGAGTTTCCTTGAATCCGGCGGACCGGGCCTCACGTTTCGGAACCCCGAACAAGCGCATGCTCTTTAAGACCTCGGTGGGAACAAGGGTTTAGGGTTTAGATTCAGTGGGTTCAGGGTTTGGGGTTGAAGGTCACAGCTCTAAGCATCTCTCGACCGTTTTGTGTCCCTGAGAGCCGGGCGAATCGACTCACAAAACAGAGGATGAGTTCGACCTCGTCTGCTCTGCTCTCGCTGGTCAACAAAACAAGCGGCCCCAATCCTCAATCCTGAATTCGAGGATCCTTGCTTGCAAGGTTCCCAAAAAGCGTAATCAACGAAAGCGTCAGATTTCCTTGTAAACCCTACTAGGCCCTAAAGACCCTAAACCCTTTAACTCTCTAAACCTCTTAGCCCTTAAACCATAAACAACCAACGAGTGGCGGATTGAGCGTCGCTTGCGGATGTAAAAAACGGAGCCTCAGATGCCGGGCAAGAGTCAAAGTCAGACCTTATAATCAGCAATCTTTACTACCAGTTTCCCCGAGAAAACGAATCCGCAACTTTCTGAAACCCCACATCCACACCCGCAGCTCTTCGGGCCAAGTCACAGACCACCCTGGCGATGGATGTTCGACTACGCTCTCTAGCCTTGAGCCTGAAAGTCCCCGAAAGAGGAGTCGTTGCAGGACATTAAAAACATGACTGTGCGCTGAGTTCCAACAAAACTACAACATGCTCGTATACGTGCAGGCGGACTCTCTCAATCAGTTGAAGGCAGCCGGTCCAAACAGGCACAAGACAACAGACTACCTGCGTGAATGGTCGTTCTGCCAGCTTTCCTGTGTGATCTCATAATGCTTACGGTCTTCGCGCGACAATGCCAGCACAACACACAACCTTGATCTGCGACGTTCGCGGCTACTGTTGTGATTGGCTAGGCGTGCTGCGACCCACCCATCTGGGATGTCTGACGTGACGTGAGCCCCATGATATCGCCAACGTGCACAAAGCACCGGCATCCATCTCATTTCAGGTTGGCGCTTCGGGCACCAGTCAGAGTACGACTTACTGTGTTACTTTGAAACCTTTTCGGGTCCGGACCTTAGTCGCCTTAGTCACACCCACGGAGCTCCGAGTTTAGTCATGTTCCACTTTGTGCAAAAACCACGTTAATCACACTTCATCAAGCGAATGAAATTACACCAAATTACAATCTTCAGCTGTGCACTAGCATCAACACCATCCCGGAAGCGAGCACCAGCACGATAACAGTAGCGACCGAGCTAGCCACAAGTCAATTTGTCATGTACACGCAGAGTGAACATGGCTTGGCACATTTCGCTTCTGGAACCGGCACGGGTGGTGGGCGGCACCTGCCCGTATCAGATCGCATCTCATGCTGCATTCTCCGGGCATTCTTCGCTGCGAAGGTCTCGTTCAGGCCCTAAACCCCTAAATCCAGCCCATGTCGGCCCGAGACCTCCCAGTGGTGGGGCCGGTACCTAGGAAACCCTTACTGTCACTTTCGGGCGCTTATTCCCCATCACAGTGCTTTGACATGGTCTGAATCGATCTCCGGAGTCTGTGCTCGGCGGTGTCGATGCACACGCGGGCTGATGGAATGATAGTGGACCCTATGCTCCCTATTGCTCCCTGCCCTTGGCCAACACCCAGGTATCCGAACTTTTGGGACCACGACAAAGAAGATCGAGTGGAGGCTCCGCCACCAGATGCCGATGCAGGCTGGCCAGATCTATGTGACCTTCGGCTCAGTTGCTCTTACTTCCTTCCTTCCTTCTTTCCTTCTTTCCTTCTTTCCTTCTTTCCTTCCTGCCCTTGCCTTTCCCTTCCATTCCCTGCCTGTCCGTTCCTCACAGAGAAAAACTTTCATGTTCGATTGCAACTGCAAGGCACTGATTGTTGAGAAGCTGATGGGCCCCCAGAGTCCTGCATCTCGTCTATTTTTGTCTGCAGCCCCAGCTTCTTTGCCTTCTCTGCTCTGTGCGCGCGTGTCAAAGGATGTGTGACAACACCACGACCGTGCGATGCCAAAAACACGTGGAAATAAGGAGGCTTAGAATTATCTAGTGTCGCCGCCGCCGTGGCAGTGATCCAAAGCTTGCCGTTGACTGTGAGAAGCAGGTTGCGCTTCTATCTGCAATGTTGACCGAAACGGGACACCCCCGTATAAATCTAGAGCTTCGGGAAAACACAGGCAAAAAAAAAGGATAGCCTCGAAGGATGTGTATAGAAATAAAGGACCGATGTTGTATAGAAATAAAGAACCGATGTTGACGTGTAGGAGCCCATGATATCGCCATCGTGCAGAAAGCACCGGCATCCATCTCACTTCAGGAACGGATGTTTACTGCAGCTGACCACGAAAACTTAGATTCGCGATCCGTGCTTCTGACAATGCATTTTGGCCCTTCGGGCACCAGTCAAAGTACGATTTACTGTGTTATTTTGAAACCTGTGGGGTCCGGACCTTAGTCGCCTTAGTCACACCCACGGCGCTCCGAGTTTTGTCATGCTTCATCTTTGCAAAAGCCACGTTAACCGTTAATCACACTTCATCAAGCGAATGAAATTACACCAAATTACAATCTTCAGCTGTGCACTAACATCAACACCATCCCGGAAGCGAGCACCAGCACGATAACAGTAGCGACGGAGCTAGCCACAAGTCAATTTGTTATGCACATGCAGAGTGAACATCTCAGCCAATCTTTCCGAACCTTGGACCCTTCAAACCCAAAACCTCCTAAGAACAGACAACCGTGCTGTGGCCTGCAAGGCCAGGATCTCCTTCAGCCAAAAGTATCAAGAGGGAGTTCTGCATCGAGGGCGCTCTTCTGCGTACCGAACGAAAGAATTGTGATGCCTTGAAACCTTCCTGGCCTCGATTGTTTTTTGCGCGAGTTGTTCATAGTCTTTTCGGGGCGGCGATGAGCACACCACGTTTGATGCGGTGCAAACATGCGACGTCAACAATTCGGAGATTTCGTCACAACCCGAGCAACTGTGTGGCAACGGGAAAAGGCTGATGCACACCACGACATGGGCATCGTAAGCATATGATGTGTCAAAGCGCCGTCTTTCCGCACCGCCACAGGCAGATGGTGGCAGAGGTCATTGGCACTTGCAGACACTTCTGGGAATCTGCTGCGATAAGCGAGTAGCCGTCAGCAAACCTGCACAAGGTTCACATATTCCCACCTGGATGTGCAAAGTTCGCAGGTCCTGCTTAGTTGCTAGCTTGAGAGTGAGGGGTATCCGAAGCTGATGCAGAAGAGTCCTTCAAAAGCTCTCAGGCTTTGCCCGGGCTAAAACTTTGACCGCCACATCGGGTTCAAGCTGCCGCGTTGTTCGCCCGGCGCTTGAAACGAAAGGAAGTCCTTTCAGGTGTCGCTCCTGCACGCAAGTCAACCACCAAGTCCAACAGCGCAGAAATCATAAGCTGAAGCACTTGCCTGAAATGAAAGTAGGTCGGTGTCAGCACAAGAGGCACAAGTCCTGGCACGATGCTAACCACACCGGGGACCGCCAGTCTCAAACTGTTGGGCTTTCACCTGCATCCTTTGTCGTGACAGGCTCGGCGATCTGCACCTGCACCGCCGTCAGTGCTCCAAGCCAATCTTTCCAAAGGCAGGGAACCCTTCACGCTTACCGTAAAGCCCTCCCCATCCCTCCCCCATCTTGTTGAAGTGCGCAACATGGCCTGTGACGTCGGCTTCTCGGGCGGCCGGGTCTCCGGCAGGGACGGCGGACACGATGGCGCCGGCTCCGTGTGCTCGCGCTCCGCGCGGGCAGCCGCGGCGCCGGCGGCCCAGGAGGCCTCCGAGAGGAGCCAATTTTTTTAGGGTTTACCGGGTGTTCTGTTCCGACATATCTGCTTTCTGCCAGGCTGGAACATCTCTTCATGTTCGCTCAATTCCGTTTCTTTTCTGCCTGCTCTTGACTTAAATCCCCCATCCAAGATGTAGGATTCCTGCGCAATTCAGGGTCCTTATATGGAACTAGTAGGATCCAAGACAAAGCCCCTAAATCATAGGAACCTAAATACAAAATCCTCCAATGTAATGAGGAAATGCTTCCTCACTAAGATCCCCCCAATGGGATATTCTTATATGGAACCCTACAGTATCGGATCCCCAGTCAACACCTCCGTGGACCCTGACTTTCAAACCTCTGGCACAAGAAGATCCTGAATCCAAAATCCGCTTGCGAAGGACCCCCAATATGAAAACTCACCCTAATCGGAGCCTTAAACAAGATCCACCTGACATGGGATCCTCATTATTGAAACTCCTGCATAGAAAGCAAACCCGATTCTTTACTATGGATCCCATTATGGTAGCTTACATTTAAATCCTTGAGTTAGTTAGCACCCTCTCAGCGGTGCTCCTAATCCTCCAACCTGCAACTCCCGGAGCCAGCTCCCCGGTCTGGCTGGTGACCTGCGAGGTTTTTTGGGTGACGGCTTTAGGGCTCAGGGTTTAGGGCTCAGGGATTAAAACTTGGAGTTTAGGGTTGTTGGGTTGGGTTTTAGGGTTTGGGGCTTCGGCTTTAGGGTTTACGGTTTAGGCTTTGTTTTGTAGCGATTGTGGGATCCTTCTTGTTAATGCCGAGGATTCATTTGGTGGGCCTGGTCCTTGTTCAACGTGTCCTAGCATATAGCTCCTTATTGTTATTAGGATGATCATCACGTGCAAAGCTGTTCTTTTTTTCTTTGGCGGTCCTTCTCAGAATCCTGGCATGGGCTCTCAGCTAGGAGTGCTCCGAGTATCCCGGTATTTATGGTGCACATTCGAAAGGACCCTGCTCATGCTATCTGAATCTGTGTCAAAGTGACTTGGACCACACATATTCGGCACGCACTCACCCCAGCCTTTGCAGCTGAAAGTCTCGCTTCAACTGGTCCTCCTCGCCTGCGGTTCAAGAGTCCGCGGTTGCTGGAGCTGTCTGACGTGTAATCATGACGGCACGCAAACGACAGATCCTGCAGAACTGCCACGCGAGTCGTGCCTTCTGGTATAGGAGGCACCACTGGCCAGGCAATTGTCATCTGGGCGGAGTGGGGCTTGGTTTCTTCCGGTCGCATCTTCTCGGTCACTGGCGCCCTCCTGGGTCTGGGCCAAAGTCGCCGCGGCGGGCACAGCCTGCGCAGATCCGCGTCTGCCCTGCCTCTGTGTGCAGACTTACACTCAAGCTGTGTGCCTTCGGCTTGAACCTTTCGGTATTCACAGATCCATTCTCCTGACAAATCCATGCGAGATGGGACAGACAAAAAACACTCGCGGCGCAAGGCAACAATGCCGAGGCGGAATGTCGGGTCCACAACGACCGAGATGCGCTTCGCCAATTGTGATTGGAGCCCCTGGCGCGCGCGAACCAGCCGCTGTCAACCGAGNTGTTGGTGGGGGGGGGGTGTTTTTGTTTTGCCGTTGCTGTTGTGGGCGGGGGGGTTGCTTTTTTTCTGTTGGTGATGCTCTTGTCTTGCTGCGGGTTCCCCAGCTGGCCGTTCACTCACTTGTTGGCTCCCCGGGGCTTCAACTGCAAAGCACAAGAACAACATAAAGCTGTCGCTACCGCGGGGATGTTTTTGGTTGCAGTTGCAGGTATTTTACTTTTTTTGTTGTTGGTGCGGAGGGATGGTGTTTCTTTTAGCTGTTGGTGCAGGCTAGTTTTTGCTGTTCGTGCCGGGGATATGCTTGTCTTGCTGTGGGTATGAGGGTGTGTTGTTCTTGCTGTTGTGGCCCCAATTGGCCATTCACTCACTTGCTGGTTTGCCGGGACCTCCGCTGCAGAGCACGACAGCAAGAAAGCACCAACACCCAAAAACTGTCCGATCCCTGCGGCTGCTGACCACTTCGAAAAACATGAACCCTTCCCTGCGCATTCAAGACATGCCAAGGCCGTCCTCGAGCTCCGTGAGTCCACTGCTCTCTGGGTCCAGTCCTTCGACAGAACGATGTCACGATGTCGCCGCTAGGCCCTAGGCTGCCCTTGGATGGCAAACGCTTCCAGGCCCAGGCCTGGTGCCTCCGCTTCGGCCCAAGCACCCATGGAGGACCTGGAAGCGGTGACCCGGTCCCCGCTCCGCGTCGGAGCTTAGTCGCTACCGCCCAGCCTGGGAAAAGCGGAGCTAGAAGCCGGCCCTTCGGACTGTCGCCTGTGATGGGCTCAAAAGGGGTTTTTGTCAAAGACACCTCTGGAGCGCTCCACGTCTGTGGCAAAGTGCAGGCACTCGGCACTCGAGCATTTTGCCTTTGCCCCGCCGGGGCAAACGGCGCGCTCAGGCCGTCGCTCACAGGAGACGAAAGTGCCTTGAACGTGTCTACGACTGCAGAGGGTCTAAGCCGGCCGGGACCCGGAGCTCGGGAGCCAGCGGTCCTCGAAGTCCACCCGCGCTCGCGCTAACCTCCTCTCTGCTCTTCCGACTTAGCCGCACCTTCACGACCTTTTGCTCCTCAAACGGAGATGATGCAGTCCATGTCGAGATCCGCTCTTCCTGTGGTATCATCCTTCTCTGTCATTTCTCAGATCCCTGGCGTCTGCCTCTTCGGCTTCGCTGGATTCGCCCTGAGCCACACCCGTCTCTGCCTGCTTTGGCTTTGCCTGCATCCTCCGTAGGCAGTACCGGGACCGGGCCTCAGAGCATTATACATCCATACAGGTCCATACATGCATGCAAGTACATACTATATAATGCAAGTACAAGACAGTACAGTACGAGACAAGACAATACAACCCAACGCAATACATAACAATACAATGCAGTCCCAAAGCGCAGAACATCCGCTATCACCGAATCATAAGGGTAAGATAAGCACATACAAGAAAACAGGCTACGATGCAGATATAGAATACTGCCATAGAATATATAGCAATTAGTACAAACGAATAAAATACAGTAGAATGCAATAGAACAGAACAGAATAGAACAGAATGGAGCGGAACAGAATACAATACAAGAGAATACAACGGAGTCTGATGTAATATGATACGATAAGATGTTGTATCATGTCATGTATTGAAACATAGCGAGACCTGAAAAATGTACTGTGGTATCATATGAACATCGTATATTGCCCTACGTAATATGATATACTATGGGGTGATATGCTCCAACTTGTTTCATCTTTAAACATACTGCATCAGCTAGTTCTATTCTGGTTCAGCTATCTTGTGCTAAAACCAGACATTTCAACTCGTACCATACCGCGGAACAGAACATCATGTTCCAGGCTATGATATTGTATTCAATTCTATCATATCATATTCCATGTAATATACTATAAGTAGTACATCATTTTGTTCATTTTTCGTTCTATTCTCTCAGATCATACCGAATTATACTACATCACATAAGACCGGTAGTATGCAGTATATAAGAAAACGTATTGCCATCGAAAAGACAAGACTAGAAAAAAAGAAAAGAAGAGAAGTGGAGAAAAAACCTAGAAGATAATGCAATACAATATGATTGACAAAGATTAAAGGCTACACACAATCGAATAGAGTAGAATAGCACAGAATGATATAGAATAGAATAGGCTAGAACACAAGAAAACAGAATAAACTAGAACATCACAGAGATGGTACCGCATGGTACCGCAGAAGGTAAGGCAGTATAACCAAGTACAGTATGATATAAGCGCAGATGGCATAGACAGGATAGCACCAGTGCATGTAAATAATGCAAGATACTGTAAAGGCTCTATAATGAGATGTCTGAGAACATAAATCTGGTAAAAACACGCTGTAACATGATGAAGCCAAAACATAATGTAGCGTAACATAGCATAGTATAGTAGGGTAGCGTGGAGCGTCACAGAACAGAGGGAACAATACCGTCTCATTATGCGATATTGCTCTACACTGTACTGCATACATAATGTAATATCATACTGTACAACGCCATGTCGGCGATATCATACTCTACGATACTGTTTAAGTTACACATAAGTACATAGAAAAAAAGACCGATAGATAGGTAGACAGAGAGAGAGAGAGACAGCGAGAGAGAGAGAGAGATAGACACACATATATATATATATATATACAAATATATATACAATTTATATATGGCCTTGTGGGTAGGCTGGTAGGTAGATAGAAAGATAGAGGTAGACAGAGAGAAAATAGTTCGATAGACAAATGGATTAGATATGCTGTCTACACAAGCCGAGCGGCGTTGAGGACGCGTGTTTCATTCTGCTTATCCTGCCACGACATGGTAAAAGCAACCCTAAACCCTAAACCCTGAACCCTGCCCTAAACCCTAAACCCTGAGCCCTAAACCCTAAACTAGGCCCTAAACCCTAAACCGGCAGTCGCCGGACAGAAGGCAACGGTGCCAGCAGGGCCACTTCCAGGTCACTCCCTGCCAGCCAATAGGGCCCGTGTGCAGGGGGGGTGGGGCCCTAATATAGTACCCTAAAAATAATAGTACGATTGTTATATATAAGGACGAAGTTCTGGCCTTCATCAGCCTCACCCAAGGCGACCAGCTCTGCCCGGAACCTGAGACGAGCTCACGAGGCCAAAACTCAAACCGCGGATCTGAGATCCCGGCTCCAGCAGAGTGTCCATAAAGAGCGGCAGCTCCTCGGAGTGTTTTTGGAGTGGCGGGCCGGACACTCACCTTTTCTAGATCCGGGGACAGGGACTTCTTGGATGATGCCCTTGCCAAACGGTAGCCGCTGCAATGCATTGAGCAATGCTTCCTCCAATCGCTCTCCAAAAGGGAGCTTGCAAAGCCACGCATCTTGCACTTGCGCTGCCTGAACCGCCGCATGAACTGAGCCCAGAATATGCTGTCTCCACTTCAAGACCTCGGCTTCAAGCAATGGATCAAGGCTCAAACATCCCACCCAGTTCGGAATCAGAGTGCGGGACAGCCTCTGTGGCACCACCTGGAAGGCAAAGTACCTGCTCACAGGAAGGAGGCGATACTCGACAGCATCCTTGACGGCCCCGTGCGCCTCTTGGCATGACAACAAGCACAGCAGTGAAATGCCTCAGCGAAACCGTGTGCTCTCGTGAAGATATTGCTGTCACGTCTGAGAGCTCAGGAACAGGCAAGCTTGCGCCAGCCAAGACCTCCGTGTGCCTGGAAGTGCAAACATACGAAAGCGTAGTGGGATGTAGTGTAGTTGGCTGAGTCCATGGCATAGCCTCCTCGGACGTGGACCCGCGTCCACACACTGCGCAAACACCTCCCACTCGTCACTAAGTTGTGAACTCAAGCTGGAGCCATTTGGTGGTGTGACTGGGCGTTTCGAGTGTGTCGAAAGCTTTGTGGCCCTGGTCCGCAAGAACTTCGATGTGCAGCAGTCCACTTTTGCTCTTGCCTCGTCCTTCTGCACGCTTCTCGTCTCCCACTTCAGAAAGACGAGAGGTTCGTCCTCGGTCAAACCGCACGAACAAACATCCCGCATGTGATTCCGTTGCACCTCTTTTCGTGGCAATCCTCGGGGATACCTGCCAACAGCCCGCGGGTCCGGGCACAAAACAACGTGTTGAGACAAAGCCCCCACGCCTCAGGCCGTATGCACGACTGACCCGCAAAAGCTGGAGCAGAAGCTTGGCAGCCGGTCTCGAAGGCATGGAAAACGAAGCGATGCCAACCCCCGAAAGCTGGGCTCTTTTCTGGGCCAGCCTGGCAGCTGGCTCGCCATCCATCTTCACGCCCAGTGCCAGGCAAACGGATTTTGCAACCTTGGGGCTTCGACGCAACATCTGAAGACAAAGCCCTAAACCCGACAAAGAGTAACATATATCAGTCGTTAGAATAAGAACAATGACAACAAGAATTAGCAACCCAAAATACTAGAAACAACTGCTGCGCTAACGACGTTAGCCAAAATTCCTACCGAGGTGCGGTGGCCCTCTTTTTGGACGTATAGCGCGAATCACGCCCGGCCAGGCACACCGCCCCGAAAACCGGTGCCGGTGCCGGGGTGCGCACTTCTGCGCACCCCCCTCCAAGGCTACCGCCCGGTGGGGCGGGTGCCGGCCGTATGTAGTCAGAAGTCGTTAAAAAACCACCAAGGGCGGAGAGGGTGGGAGAGAGAAGTAATTAGGCGTTCGAGCCGCAAACTTCGGCGGCGAACGCTAGCAGTTGTTCCTACTCACACACGTGTGCTACATAACAACTGCTGCGCTAACCACGTTAGCCAAAATTCCTACCGAGGTGCGGTGGCCCTCTTTTTGGACGTAGCGCGAATCACGCCCGGCCAGGCACACCGCCCCGAAAACCGGTGCCGGTGCCGGGGTGCGCACTTCTTCGCCCGACCGGACCCCTACCAAATGGCCACCAAATCACACAGCCGCTCAGGCGCCCCGTGGCAAGCGTAGTCGATATCCACGGCGGCGCGGGCGAGAATCTCCATGACATCGTCCACCGGCGCTCGGACCCTGTGCCAACCCTCGCGACGGGCCCGGGAGTCATCTCCCCGAGAAATGGCGTCCGACACGTTGGACGCCGACGGCACCCGATAGAACTCGGGGCACCACGCCCGGTCGGCCGCCAGCCCCCAGAAGGCGGCGAGGATCCCATTGACCACCGCGTCCCGCCCATAGCCCTTCATGAGAGCAAAATGGTTGGGGATGTTGTCGATGGGAAGGCCAGCCACTGCTGTGGGAGGCGGCGGGCGAAGGTGATCACGGGCAAGACCTGGGCGAGGATCTCCAACACGTAGCTCGCCCGGCGTGAGGCGAAGGGCCGAAGGTGTTTCGGGCGGATGACCCCAAAGTCGTAGAAGACCTGCCCGTCGAGGAGCAGCACAAAGCCCCAACCGTTCTGCCACCTAGCAGAGCGAGGAACTGGGTCGTCCGCCTGAAGGTAGCCAACGCGTGGGCGTAGAGGACCGGGAAGGAAGCCTGGGCCTGGCCAGGCCATGGGACCAGCCGCGGGGTGGCGCCCGCCACCAGGCGACGCAGCGCTTGAAGCGCCGCCTGCAGGCCGGCCCACCGAAACAGCGTCAGAGAGGGCGGCGGTATCAGCCACCCGTGCGTAAAGAGGCTTCACGGCGGCTCGCCCGCAGCATCCGAAGACGGACTGCGAGAAAAAGGTGAGGCGCCCCGCCAGCTTGGATGCCACGTCACAGGTCGCAACGAATTCGAGGCAGGGCCTCGTCGATCTGGGCCAGGATCTTCTGGGAGCCGAACGCCCTCAACAACGTGGGGGCCTGGGCCTTGGAGGGCTTAGTCTGCAGGCCAAGGAGGGCCAGGAAGTCCGCGAGGGCGACGTGGGCGAAGTCGGCGGTCAGCTCGTCCTCTCCACATAGTGGCCGAAGAGGACCAAGAGGAGCGCACGGAGGACCATCTGGACGGCGTCGGCCGCTGGGTTGAAGTTCTAGACGCTGGCCGCCGCCCCGAAGCACATGGCGAAGTTGAACCAGAGAGTCGTGCCCAAAGGTCCCGCAGTGGCCGGGGTACTTGACCGCCCACTGGCGGTAGGCGTTCTGAAGATCGTGGCCGAAGACCACGGGGTCCCAACCGTCGGCCCGGGCTCGACGAATCCCACGCTCGCATGGCGGCGTTGTGGCCGGAACGCCGCCAGTCCTCGCCCCGGCGCAGTTTGAGGTCCCCATTCTCATCGACCTGGACGATGGCGAAGGAGAGCGCCGCGAAGCACTCGCCCTTCGGCGGCCGCGCACGGCACAACCACACGGCTCCTCACCAGCTCCTGAGCATATCGAAGCCATCCTCCAGGTCCTGGCGAAAAGCGGCGGACTCCAGTCCATGCTGAGCCACCAAAGCTTAGGGCGCGAGACCCAGCCAAAGTCGGATGTGGGCTCGAACACCGAACGGCGAAGGGACGTCGGTCGAGTTCGGCCCAGCGCGTCCATGAACGTGACCGTGTCTTGGGAGAGCTGACCCCGCTCCCCCTGGTGGCCGGCCCGATGCGGGAGAAATCCTGACAGGGCGGAGCGGCCGCCCACAACACCCTAGTCCGAGAACAGGTCGCCCCGCTGAACCATCCAGGGTACCGCCGCCGATCCAGGCGACGGAGGATGTGTCGATCTCCCAGAAGACGGCCAGGCGAGACTCCCGGTGGGCTCTTTAGGAGCCGGACGCGCTTGGGCGACGGCGCGGCCCGGGCTGTGCCCAGCGTCCCTTTTGTCCACTGGGCGTGCTCCGACCAAGAGGCGCTTGCCCAGGCCATGCGTCACCGGACCAGTCCTGGTGCCGGTCACCGCGGCCACCTGCCGACCCCAGAAGTCGCGAGTCTCCGATGGCGAAGGCTGGGTCCACCGGACTGGGCTGCCGCGCCCCCGGCGGGACCCGTGACGCCCGGCCGGGAGGGCTACCAGACGAAGACGCCATCGCGGCAGCCAGAGGCGTACCGGTAGCGTCCAAGGACGGATCCGTGGCGTAGACGACGGGGTCGAAATAGTTGGCTCTTCCACGCCGCCGCAAAAAGGCGGCGGAAGTCGCCCGGGGACCAGGGCGCCGACCGCAGTGGGGGGGGCGCCCATGAAGCCCGGCATGGGCAACAGGGCGGGCGCGATCTCTTCCGAACCCTCGCCCGAAAGGGCGTCCTCTTCCACCGCCCCGGCCGCCGCCACAAGGCCGGCGGCCGCCAGGAAATCCGCCGCGAAAGCGGCTTCGGCGTGGGCGGCGGCGATGGATCGAGGAGAAGCCATGATCCACGGCGAGGCGAAAGGGGCGAGGGGACAGAGAGAGAAGTAGGCGTTCGAGCCGCAAACTTCGGCGGCGAACGCTAGCAGTTGTTCCTACTCACACACGTGTGCTACACAGCAATCATCGTAATAGTGATTCCGACTGGTAATACCGAAGCTAGCATCTGAGCCTGGCACCAGCTCCAAACGAGCATCCAGGTCTTGGCAACGGGCTTCGGAGATCCTGAGCCTGCCCAATGCAATGCCAAGGAGCTCTTCGGGTGGTTTAGGGTTCAGGCTTGAAGCATTTAGGGCTCAGGTTTGGGTTCAGGGGCTTAGGGTTTGTAGGGTTTGGGGTGTTGGGCTTCGGGTTTAGGGCTTTGTATATGAGTCGATGATGTCAGCTTCTCTTCTACACTGTATCACAGCGTCAACACCCTATCCACAATCAAACTCTCGAAGACTACTGCACAAACTGCAAAAACGTCGAAACCGCTACTTACATACCACTCTGTACTACCAGATACCAACATGAACCCTCGCATTCCATTATATCCCTCTCTCTTTTGATATGACCTACGATATACTACTGTAAACCACTATATGCTACTACATGCTGCTATATACTACTATACATTAGTATACACTACGGTATACTACAAAAAACTAAAAATGCTACTATATGCTGCCATGTACTACTATGTACTACTACAAAATCGCCCCACAGTCGACCCATCTCTACTACTATATACTCGTATATACACTGTGGCCGATTCTCACAACTGCAGACCTTTGACAGGTATTGAAATGCACACACCACAAGAGTCCTGTCTATTACATACATATGTTGTTATTGTCGATTTTGATACTAATTACTACCGTATAGTGCCACTCTATACTGCAAGTTTAGACTCCCGGGCCAGACCTCGAAAGAAGCAGGTCGCTGTGGCGGAGCCTCGAGAGAATCAAGTTCTTGGGTTTGAGTTTCAGGGCTTGATGGGTGAGTTGAAAAGAGAGCTTGCATGCTGAATCAGAAGAACAACAGCACTGGATGCTTTTACTTTGGACGCTCCAATGCTTCAGGCGGCTTGGGCGGAAACTTGTCCGATAAAGACCCGGCGGAAACTGACCCCCGGACGCAAACCTCGTTCTTCAGGCCTTGCAAATCTTGATAGTGTCTTTTGGGCTTGCATGCCGGGAGCCTGGAAAAGGGCTGTCCTGTCATAGATTTCCAAGAGTGGGGTCCACGCCCCTGCTGACAGCGGAACAACACCATGGCCTTCTGACAGAGCTTCTCTTTGCGACTGCCGCTGCTATAGTTTCTGTGGCCACGATGCTTCCGTGCACACTTGGAAGTGTCCGTATGGAACTTGGTGGAAGCCTGTAGACTTCTGTACACAGCATAAGACAGGCAGCAGGGAAGTATGACCGACCTGCTGTAGCGATCCACGCTGGTAGCACTGGCTAGTCAATGCCTGGCTCTCAGATTCAGCCCGTGGTAACACCAGGAAAATCTGAAGAGTGGCAAGACAGGACACAATATAATCTACATCGCATGCCATGTCCGGCATGAAGGAAGCCCTGTAGCACCGTCCAAGCCCGAAGCCGTATCCATGTGTCATCAAAAGATAAATGTGCGTATGTACTTGTAAGAAACATGTATACATATACACATATATACATACATACACATATATACACATACATTTATATATCTGCATATACATATATAATCGCGACTAAAATGAAACTCTTAGCATTTCAGACCGTCGAATGCTGCAGCAAGGACATCGGCTTCACTGGCTGATAAACAGGTGCCTTCTGCAAAGGAGGTCAGTTACGCTGCCAACTGCAGCACACCTCATGCAAAGGAACTGGTGGCATGGCCCAGCTGTCGGCTGTGCCTCCTGCATTCCTGTTGGGACTTGCGAAACCTCGTGACTTAGACTTGCAGCTTATGAGACTATCACAGGAACGACAGAGTTAAACCGTAAAGAGAAACAGATCTAGACATGGAACTCTCTCTATACGAAAGGACATTGGGTCTGCCATCGCGCAAGCGGCGCAGGATTCCCGTCTGTCGTGTCCAAGCAATGGAAGAGCTGGACCGATTCTTTGTCCGGCGCTCTTCCGCGCCACGAGGTATTAAGGCCTCAGAACTCTTCATTCGTCTGCTTGAAATCTGGGGAACGCCTTTGTGAGCACACACGTGCGTAGCAATTTTGGCAACCAAGCGTGGGAAGGGCATTCGCGACCTGTGGAATAGCTGTCCAACAACTCAACTGACTGGTGACTCCTGCCCAACCCACGTGTAGCAGAACGCTCCTGAGCTTTGGTTGACAACACTTGTAGATAACTCCTCAGCCACCCACCTCCAACACGGAACCATAGACCAGCGATAGTCTTGCGAATGACCATATGACCAGTACGTGTTGGTTTCTTCGGAGATGGGGGCGGGATAGCAGTGAGAGGAGCCACTTTGCCTCTCATGCAGCAAGACCTTTAATGCTGGGATCTTAGCCAGAAAGTGTCCCTGTAACTATTGGATGCATAGGTAGGCTCGATATGGGAAAACAGCAAAGAAGGATTTCATGCTGCCTCAGGAACGTAACCGTACTACCCGCGAACAAGCAGAAAGCTGACGCTCCGGAAGCGCCAGGAAACAACGAACTTCAAACAACAGCAAATCCTGCTTTTGCAGGCTCTTTTTGTGCTCTGCGTGTCTTGGCCTGGGCCTAGGCGCCCAAGGCCCGGTACGCCGGGCAGAGTTGATGAAGCTTGCTGTCACAGAGGAGCTCACCGTTCGACAGAACCACCTGCGACTCAGAACAGCAACAGGCTACAGTAGCCTACCATAAAGAATACTACGCTATGGTGGAATGTCCTAGTACAACATGATAATATATTCAATCATATTCTATTCTACTCAATTACATGATATGAAAATATTTTCTATTCAGATTCCATTGTATCTGTCATATTATCGTATGTTCTATTTTATTCTGTTCTGTTATATTGTGTTATATTCAACTATATTATATTCTATTATGTTCGATTATATTATGGTATGTTATTTTATATAATATATTTTTCACTGCATTCTATATATACATACGTATTTAAGTATTTATATATACATATATATATATATATAAGGTATGGTGTCGCGGCTGTCGAGGGGGCGATCACGAGCACAGAGTCACAGCCGCACCTGAAGTTTCCACTTCGGTGCATGGAACTGCTCCGTCAGGCGTGTCCAAAACTCCTTCAGAACAGCTGAAGCGCAACAATACACAGCTGATCCCGACTTGTTTGCTCCAGTTCATGTCGAAGCAGTCAGATCAGCCAAAAGCGTTTGACGAGCTCTGCATGCATGCATTCCGGCCTCCACACACAGCTCGGACACTGCAAAGCCTTGCAATTACGAGTACATGTCACTGTCAGCCGCCATCGCACCCGAACATGGGTCACGTAGGAGCCCTAATCTCAAGTTTTTCGCTTTCCGGCCGAGTCACTCAGCACGGCTCGCCCAGCAAGGCTGAAGCATTTCCAGTGCTTGTGGTCAGCATCACTCGGTACCTCAGAGACTTCGACCCGACCGATACCCTCATACCCTCCCCAGCTCCACCCCTCCTGAGAGCCAAAATCGAAGTCAATAATAGGTGAAGAGCCACGAGCTGGACTACGATGGGCGAGTGATCGCCCGGCCAGCTGGGAACGTAGACCTCGCCTGCCTGCAAGAACGGAAGCCCAGGAGGAAGGCCCTGAACCCGAAATAACCACATGCAACACTCCATCCGAATTCCAGAAATACGCAAAAAAAAAACTAAAATCAAACAATATATACACATGCATGATCATCCAAGCGTATGAAGAAGCCAGAAAAAAACTCAAAAGCACTGTCACTATAATTATGTGAATAAACAAACCGAGAAAACCCAAAAAAAACTCCGAAACTCGAACATTCCGCCTTCGGAGAAACGGCGGGCCTCGGGTTCCGGCACCTGGCATTGACCCCAGTGATCATCGCCGAAGGCCACCACCCGGCCATCGCTGCGCAGCAGAACCTGGGTTTTTCTGGGGCCTTCTGGGACTGTCAGATGATTTTCCTGCAAGGCTTCAGCATTTAGAGGTTAGGCTGTCGCAAGACCTTGCGGGACCTTATGTCATCTAGCATGATAAACATAGCAAGAGACCGTGTGGAGGTCGCCGGCCGAAATGTCTTCCTTGGCTGCCGACCAGGCATTTACTTTAGTAGGGGGGAGCATGCCTACCAGATGAGGAATCCTTAAGCCTTTAAGCCAAATCTCATATCTGAGACCTGCTGGCAGATCAGGGACATCGCACTGTCCGCACCTGCTAATGGCAGGAATAGGAAACCATACTGTGGTCACGCTCAGACCGACTGATTATCGACAGCGCACCGGTTGTTCCCGACGGTCAGCACTCGTCCATCACTGCACAGCATTGCCGTGTGAAGTCCTCCAGCCGAAACCTGCAGCGAGTTGGCCCCCACTGCGTGCTTCAGAAAAAACCCTCAAATCTTGGTGCAGGTCAAAATATGCAAACCGGCGAGGGACGAGAAGACTCTTGTGAAAAGGCCTCTTTCAGACTGTGCTTCCACTGGACATGCTGTACTGCAAGCATCCTCCCACCACGGTCTGTCTTTGAAGCCACATGAAAACAGGAGGATCACTCCGGGTCTTCGTGAATTGCGCCCGATCATGTTGGGCTATTTCAACTGCAGCACGAGTGGCCTTAGTGTACTCCAGATCCCCAGGAGAAGGAATGCTACACCTTGGCAAGGTAGGCAGGTAGGCAAGTGTGGGGCTGCAGCGTTCAAGAGAAGAGCACATCTTCGCGTGTCTGAGATGCTTGGGCCAGCACTGGCCATAACGGTTGTCTCCTGCAGCCACCACAGTGCCATCGCTGAGTAGCCACACCACGTGGAAATCACCAGCCGACACCTGAACGTACCTTTCAACAAACGCACCGGACTTCGACTTCTCCGTGGATGCATGGCAGCGGACTTCGACTTCCATCGCAGGACGTGATTTTGAAAGGCCTCGCCTCTGGTTGTCGTGCAGGTCTGGGATCTTCAGCTCGTGAACTTCGTTGTCTGCTCTCCTCAGCTCATAAGCGGGACCTTAGGGGGGTAGGGGGCATAATAAGGACAGAATGAGGCCCATTTAAGGTAGTCCCCTACCCCCCTAAAGGTCCCGATGATCAGCGGTCTGAAATTGACAGCGAATGGTTCACTGTAACATTCCGAGGATGCAAAGTGCAAGCCAGGGGCACAAACATTTGGCCGTCATTGGTCAGCAAGACCATGTGAAACAGGCCTGCAGCCCGTCACTGAGCAACGTGGAAAGCATGGCCGCAAGGAATCGGCCTGTCTCTACTTGGACGAACTTCCTGTCACCCTCTAACTCCGGAAAGTCCTCGGGCTGGCGAATGCTCTCAGAACACGGCGACTGCGAGCTTTTAGTGCAGCTTGGCTTCTGCGAGAGGAGGAAAAGTATCTCCAATTGCTAAGGCCTTGCCATCGCTGCGCAAGAGCAAGGTGCGATTCCCAGCAGCGGAAACCTGCACATACCTCAAGTCGACGGAAGATTGCCATGTGCCCGAGGTGTCTGTCTCAATTTTGGCCAGGAAGCTGACAACCGTCATTGAGACTCGGAACATCGCACTGGCCAGCCTTACTTCCACTCTTCCAAGCAGGAACGGGTTCATCTTGTCCCATCTTAGGCACCAAATCGATGGCAGAGAGACCCTGTTGTCGCCGCAGGCCACAACATGTCCATCGCTCCGTAAAAGGACACTGTGTGCCGTACCTGTCGCGACCTGCCCAAGACTTTTCTGTTGCAGAAACTTGCCTGAAAAGGACATGCGCTACATGCATGTACAGGTGGCCTGTACATACTCCAGGTTGCTGGGGATCTCTGGTATGTTGCACTGTCCGTGCTTGTTTGCCTTGTTGTCCAGAATCAACCGCAAGGTTACGCAAGCAGAGCCAGAGAAGGCTTACAGAAAAAGTTAGAACTGAGCGAACTCATAAACACGAACTGGATTCAGATTGTCATTTTTTGGATTCATGCGGGCTTAGGTGTCTCCTTATTGAAGGTTAAAGAACAAGTGACGGTCGTCTAGGATTGAACCTGAAGAAAGAGTTGGCAAACCCCAAACCTTGAAAGGAGGTGCAGAGACTACCCAACTGCCCGGGTCCCCACGTGCCCCTAAGCCTGAAGCTGTAACTCCGACTCCCAATCTGCAATGCTGTTTAAGCATTGCGACATGGGAGGTTTTCCCACTATGCATGTAAATGAGGCCATCGCGTCTCTTTTTGGGTTGCGGTTTCCCGACCATTCGTGTTGGAGGCCCTTGCACCACCATGATCCACCATCACTCTCTTCTGCATTCGGTCGTTCCCGTGCGATTGGGCACGATATGGGGCAGGGGCTTAGGCTTTACGCCTCCGGGGGGGAGGAGGATGATGGATGTTGTCAGTTTGCCATATCGAAGGACTTTTTCAGAAATGTTCGATGGTTTGTAGCGGCCGCAAACGAGGATGCCTCAGATGATCCAAAAAACAGTCCTGGTGGGCCTAAATATCGTCAACTTTGAAGCATGAATGGGGCGATGCTTGGCCAACCTACACGGCAAGAAGCCAAAACGAGTGGTGGTGGCCAAATTTCAATTTTGCACCCAACAGCCTTGATGCACAAGCCATACCCTCGAAGAAACCAGATTTAATCGGAGCAGACAAGGTCGAAGTGCACGAGTGCACGAGTGCCAGAGTGTTACCACGCCTTTCAAAACCTGTCGTTCTTGCAGCCCTTGCAGCCCGGCATCCCCAAGGCCCAGCGCACGACCGCTGCTCTGCAGTAGAACTGTATGGCGGCGGCCCATGGCTAAGCAAGTCTTAAGCCGTTAAGCCAAGCGTTACCGAAGGTGTCCACGAAACTGCACAAATCTAAATCTAGCAATCTAGCTCTGTCAGAACTTGAAGGTTGCCAGTGTCTCGCCTGAACAGATATGGCTTCGCATGATGCGCTGGCAATGTCGCGTGCAAAGCATTTCAAAGATGGGTGCCTGCTGGGATACTGGACACACGGAGAGAGCGGCCCTGTGCAGGCATTTTGGACGCATCTGGACCCGGTGAGTCTGGAGTCCGCCGAAGCGGCCACATCTACCCAGAGCTCAGCCCCAATAAAGGAATCAGAAAGGTAGTTCCCAGAGAGCAGCGAGGATGGCATCAGCACGCAGAGCCAGGAGAAAAGGCTCGCACCTCTCTGAACATATCTTCATCTGCTTGTGGTTTGAGCCGGCATGCTACAGCTGCAACCTACGACGTTTAAGCAGGCCCAAAACAAAATACATCACCATGCACCTCACACATGCTGCCAGCTTTGGACGGCTGAGAGAGGCACGGATGTGTCAAAATAACACGATGCCTGGGCTGCAGACTCCACAAGACTCCAAGCGGTCCAAGCCCACAAAGTGCGGAAAGATGAGGCTGATGCGACTTGCCTTCAGTCTTCGGAGCCGCCTGCACAGCTTCGCGAACTTAAGGAACAAACCATTTTGCTGGGGCATCTGAGCCGCCAACCAACAGCACGCCCGGCTGAGCACAATCTGGCTCGTCCGGCTGCGGCATCCTCTTCCTCTTCTTCGGCTTTGCCTCCCGCAACCCTTGCTTCGCATGCAGATGTCGGCAAACTCCCACTTTACGTCTGAAGGATTCTCTGGTATCGGCCTCCACATCGACAGAAGACCTTGCATGAAGGTAGCAATGCACTGCACAACTACCACAGCCTCCTAAATGCCAACCAGCAGCAGTTCCGGGGCAGGCAGCGACGGCATGTTCTACAGATCCACCGGGCCTAACTTTGGAAACGGTGCTGCGGATGCTTGGAGCCGTTAAGACTGTGTAGCCGGCTACAGGAAGCGGACTGTAGAAAGAAAAGCACCACAACTGGAATGATCTGAAAGGGTGGGCGCACCGCGTCCACCACAGCGCCTCCTTCAACGCCGCAAACGTGTTGTGGAGAGCTTCACGCTTCCTTCCAAGACATCTGTGGTGAGGCTCCGGAGCTGCGTCAAGCTGCCACATGGCCTGTTGATGACGTCAACAACGGAGGCATCTGCCTCTTCCTTGAAGGAATGTGCCTTGCATAAGAAAGATGGATGGGAATGCTCCACATGTTACAGCGACAGAAACACCGCCAAGAAGCATCCATCAATTCGAAAAGGGCTTCAACTTGGAACTCCAAAGAGCGCAGCATAGATGCTAAGGGCTCGATGCCTTCTTGCCAAGGCCTCCAGTGCACGTGCCAAAAAAGGTGCGGAATCAGTTTATCTTTCCCCTTTGGTTTTTTATTTCCCGTTTCTTGTTTCATGCGTATTGCTGCCACGCGTGAGCCCACGTGAGCAGGGTCGCGTAGCCTTCGGCTGTTGTGGGTGAAACACGAGAGCCTGGGAACTTCTGCTGTGCACTATACACTAGCTACCTCCTGCAAGCGGCACGCCAGGCATGGCGAGGTACTGCAGCTACGGGGCGAGGGCCCCGGGTTTGCTCAGAGCGGTTGGCGTTTCACCTCACGCTGCTGGAGTTTGCGGGCATACAGCAACTAACTGGCATTTAATGCTTTGCGAGTTGGCCTTTCCAGTGGTGCAGAAGCCCCCACATCCCACACGGACATTTGGGAACAAAACGGCACAGGAAAGGATCAGTAGCCTATCAGAACAGAAGCACGGCTTTTCCCTCCAGGAGGCCCAGGCACGGCTAGAATCCTGGTCGACGTCCTCTGAATCAGTCTTCTTGCGCTTGCCAGATCCCGCGGTGCTCGTCAACTCCGGCTCTGCTGAGGGACCCATATTATGGAGTGCCAGGGACCACGAGCCATCCACGCCACGGACCCAGTAGCGCCGTTCCTATGTTGTGCGGCAAGCCAATGAAAATTTGCAGGCTCCAGGCTGTCCTTTGCGGCAAGTCATTCGGAAATTTGATGAAGTTTCTGCTGCGGCCAGCCACTGGGGCATTGCAATTTGCAGGATGTTGTTGGGATTGCCCTTGGAGTCGGGGGGCAGGGTGGGGTGTTTGCTGAGGGAGTGGAGGCATGCATGACGATTGTAACTTCAATGCCTCTTGAATTGTTTCGTCTGTGAATCGACTACATGCGGGGCACCGAATACAGCTGGAAATACGAATTCGTAACACACTTTTCCTGTTTGATGCCTGTCATGCGCCAAACTGAATCAGCTTGTACGTTTTAAGGACAGGACGATGCAACTCGGCGGGGGCATTTTTCTGAAATACAAATTCCGCCACAGGCAACCAACAGCTCACCACCGGGAGTGAAGGGGGACGTTTGATGTTTCACAAGGTTTTCGGCACTGCAAAACTCGCCACGGGCATCGACCTTCGCCACCGGCCCGTAAATTCTGAAATGCATGTTTGGATATCGGATGTGGTGGAATGCGGGAGGCTGAAAACGTACCTGCAAAAGTCGCCACGGGCATCGACCTTCGCCACCGGCCCCTAAATTCTAAAATGCATGTTTAGCGGATGAGGCTTTGGCGGAAGAAACATGCAACAAAAACATGCAACTCCTTGCCAAGTTTTACTCGCCTGGATGTTGGAGGCATAGTGTGCCTGAGCCGAAGAAGCAAGGAGTTGGCACACATTGTACTTGGGTCAGCCTGCCAGGAGCTGTGTCAAGCGGGTAGCAGGCGAGGACGACCAGGCGAACTGTTTTGCGTGCGCTGCATGAGTCACTTGTCCTTCGACAGCCCCCTTTGCATCACTGCAAGATCAGCGCCGTTCCGGCGTGACCTGTCCCAGAAACATGACATGGATGGAAGGGACAGCAACACCAAGATAAATCAAGTCGTATCACAACACCCACTGCATGAATTCCGCAAAGCCGCTGCGTTGGAGTCTGCAGGTGTCGGCACGTGTCCTGCTAGGCCAATTGCGGCCGCACAAATCCGATGGCAAGCGAGGCAGTCGCAACAACGTCACGAGAGCTTGAAACGACAGTAGCACCAGGAGCAGTTGCACACGCCTTCATTTTGCCGCAAGTTTCGGCGTTAGGAAACCATAAGCGTGCTCGCAACTCGCAGGGGCCCCATCGGTCAGCTACGCTGCACAAGAAGCAGAGGGACAGCACGTGTACGTTGCGGTCAGCAGGCGGGAGCAGCTGAACTTGATGCTGCAGCCAACAAGTGTCCACATGCGGCCCCTAGCAACCAGGTGCCAAACCTCAAAAGCCGTGGCGAAGCGGTGCCAGCAGATCACGTCAAACATTGCCGGCAGCGTCCACATAACGGCATTCTGCCTTGCCTGGGCACTGCAGTCTCGCCTCTGTAAAGGCATGCCAGGCCTGCGGCACCTTTGCGATCCTTTGCGACCGCCCACGGATCTTTGCTTGAAGCAGCTACGAAGCAAGGTTTCAGGACGGCCATGTCAGGACTCCTGCGGAGCAGACCCGGGCAGGATCTCGCCTGGGCACATCCCTAGGGAGTGGCCCAAACTGACTCAGCCTGTTCGCAGCTGGCTGTGGCTTGATGAGATACTGCTGTTGCATATGTATCCAAACACAAAAAATGGATGCACGACATGGAGCAACATCGACAAACAGGGTTTGGAGATTCTGCACCACAGCAAAAAACCAGGAATCCAAGAAGCCAAGAAGGAAAACCCAGAAGCCACGAAGTTAGACTGCGAAGAAAAGACGCCAAGAAGATAGAAAGCCTGTGTAGCCAAGTAGCCAGGAAGCTAAGGCAGGAAGGCAGGAATCCGAGAACCCAAGAAGCCGGAAAGCCAAAAAGGAAAGCCCAGAAGCCAAGCAGCAACAGCCAAAAAACAAAAAAATGCAAAAACAAAAATATGTAAACAAACACAATCCCGAGCAAGATTTACATTGGTTGCATATGGTTTGGAGTTGGCTTAAATTGACGCAGCAACAGAACAAGAGACATCTGAGAGCTGGACCAACTGTAGCCGGAGTCCATGCTCTTCGTCTCCAGCCCTCGGTCGTGGTCTGTCAGGAGAAGGCCTTCCGAGACCTCCGACACTTCCTCGGCTATGGTGAGATACGGTGAGGGCGAGGGTCCCAGACATGGACATGCTGCACTTCACTCCTACAATCCTACAAGCTGGCATGCATTCGCTAGCCGCTATTCTCTCGCAGGTGACTGATGATGCCAGACACTGCAAGTACGGTCCGGAGAAGCAATCGCTGTGGAATGACTTGAATCCGTTTGGCCAAGTGGCGGCAAAGGATGCGGCGTAGGGGTCTACAGCCTCCGGAGACACGTCGATCTCTTGGGCTTGTCGCGGTCTTCTCACGTTGGAGGTCCTGCGTAGCACCGTAAAGTGGCCCTGCTTGGATCTCTGCAGCTTGCGCACGGGAGGTGCTGGAGGAGCGGCGGCTTGCACCGCTTGCCCGGCAGTTGAGGCTCTCAGGTAGGCGCGGGCCGCGGTGAGATCCTCCCGTGCATCCACCAACTCCAGTAGCTCTTCAGCGGCCCTCCCTCGGTCTCGGTGCATCCCTGTGTGACCTGTGGACCCTGCTGCTGCTGTGGAACTTGTAGTGCGCGTGGTGCCGACTGCGATGTTGGCACGGCTGGGTGCGCCCCGCCGCACGCGCCGCAGCGTGGAGGGGAAGTCCGCGGGGACCATGGGCTCTGACTCCCGTAGCTCGGGCTCACGAAGGGATGGGGAGGAACTTGATCTTCCCATCCACGGAGCTGGCGGAGCTGGCGGAACCATGGTGACCCTCTTCTCGAAAGCCACTGAGCTACGGCGTTCCTCGTCTCTCGCCATCCGTGGGGCCGAGCAATGAGGCTCCGACTTCAGGCTCAGATGTGACTGCGACTGCCAGGGGCTCGGGATGCTCGGGCAAGCCAGCTTCGCCTCGCAGAGCTCCGAACCGCGATTCGGCCTCGAGACGGGCACGGGCAGACCGACGACACCCCTCCCCCCCGGGCCCGTTCGGAGCTCCTTCGCACCGGAAGATCGAGTCTGACGGGCTGCTGGAGCAGACTCGCCTGCGAAAAGAAACGGAAAACTGCCAGATGAAAAAAGCCCATGTCCCACGCTTCACAGGGTTCATGTGACAAGTGCCAGGCTAGTTTCTGCGAAGGAGATGCCTGACACTGGCAACAGCGCAAGAATCGAGGGTGACGAGGCAATGCATGGTGCATTCGGCGGCATCAAGCAAGGTGCCGAGCAGCAGGGAAAGTGGCAGCAAGCTTCACAGCTCTTTTTGACCATGTCTCGCAAGCATGTCCAAAAGTGTCAAGATGGAAGCTCGGCATTGACGAGCGAGGCGTGTTCCTCGATCCAGGCCTTCCTGCAACGCTTGGCCGAAATCCAAGAAAGAGAAACACACGCCATGGCCCTTGCTGCCCTTGCACTCCAGCTGCAGCCAGAACGCAATGTCCGCGATGGTGGAAAAGTCTCCAAGACCTCTGGGCTGCTGGGGAAGTCCAGGAGTCCCTGGCAAGGTTTCCGCATGGACACCCGCAAACAAGGCAATTGTTGGTAGTCAAGTCCTTTCTGCGAGCACAGCGGTGAAAAACCTATCGGAAATCGGATTGGGGCCCGGTTCTTCCGTCGTCCAAGCCTGATCTTCACAATGTTGCCTGGTTGCAAAAACCTCGGCACCTCAGACACTGTTACCAGAGCATCCACTGCCCAAACTTAGCAATGTCGGTGTTACCAGCCAGAGCATCCATGGCCCGCCGAGTCCACCCCCAAACCTTTGTGAGAGCATCCGTTGAATGGCGAATGCACGATTCTGACGAGGAAGCTGTGTGTGTGTGACGTCTTGTCTCGACTGCATTCTGGGAACTGAGGCTACGATGACTTTGCATCGCTGTCCGTATGAGAAAAATGCCGTTGAAGCAGCCTTCTGGGAAGAAGAACTCCTTGGCCACTGCCTTGGCACCTCATTCCGCAGATGAGGGATGGCGACCTTTAGTGAAGTAGGGAAGAGAATTGCTCCGTTGTGCGTTCGGCCGGACGGGCCCAAGGCCCTTGCTGCACAAACCCTGAAAGCTTGAAACTCCAATCGCCTTGTCCCAGAAGTCTGTGAAGTTCCGGCACACTGCTTGCGCCAGCCAAGCCGGGAAGCCAGCCTCGGCGCTGGGACAAGTTGGGCGCCAAGGCACGGAGGGAGAGCAACGTCGCCTTCTCCGCATTCCCTCTCCACTCTTCTGCGGGAATCTGCACCGCTGCAATGGGGCGGCCGAGTGCTGCTGAGAAATACCTCAAGAGGGCTTCGGGATTTTGGGTCTGAACCACTCCCTCCATCTATGCTGAATCCACGATGAGCAGCGCAGCCGCGTCCGTGGTGCTGACGGCCTCTGGGCCGCAGACGTCGTAGATCTTGCCTGTGGATTATGAGCAGCTGTGTCTGAACTGAAAGGTAAAGGCAATCTATTCAAGAGGATGTTGCTCTCCTACACCGTTTCCGCAGGGAAGAATTACAAATGATAAACAAGGTGTGTACTATACACAACTGCAGCGGTCTGAAGCCAACTTGAGGGAAGAATTAATCCAAAAATGATAAGCCAGCAGTCGAGCGACCTTCGTGCTTTGTTCTTTCCTCAGGGCTCAGCATCAGGAGCTTTGCAGCAAGATGGCCTGGGCGAGGTCCAACCGAGTGCGAAAGTCTTCCCAAGCCATCGGCAAACCACAGAAGCGCAGATGCCCTAAACTCCCTAAACCCTAAAGTTTCCTAAAAGTCTAAACAGCCCTAAACCCTAAAGTCCTTAAAGTCCCTAAAGCCTCCAAGCCTGAACTTTGGCACCGAGTCCCGCTCCGACATCCCTTACGTCCACACTTCGCGCCAAGCTCGTGGGCTGGACTGGATACGCAACGACTCCTGAGCTTCTCAGCTTTCTCAAGAAAAGGCACCGTAGCCCAAGCTTACAACCAAGCATGACGAACTCTGTGAAAGGAAGGCCTTGCGGAACGGATCCAAAGATGTCTGCCATGTGGTTCTCCAAGAAAAAGTTGGGCCTTCACCAGTGGCAGCTAACGTTGATAGAATCGTATTGCAGTGGTAGTGGGTGGTAGAAGTAGAAGTAGCAGTAGTAGTAGTCGTAGTAGTAGTAGTAGTAGTCGTCGTCGTCGTAGTCGTAGTCGCAGTCGTAGTCGGAGTCGTAGTCGTAGTAGTAGTAGCAGTCGTCGTAGTAGTTGTGGCAGTAGTAGCAGGAACAGTAGCAGCAGGAGAAGCAGTAGCAGTAGCAGTAGTGGTAGGAGGAGTAGAAGTAGCAGTAGGAGTAGTAGGAGCAGCAGTAGCAGCAGCAGTAGCAGGAGCAGCAGCAGTAGCAGCAGCAGCAGCAGCAGCCGTCGCCGTAGCCGTAGCAGTAGCAGCCGGCGTGGGCATAGGTGCAGGCGCAGGCGCAGGAGTAGGAAGACGCTACCAATCTTCCGAGTCACGACGATACATGGGAACAGCAGTAGCCATAAATGACAAAAGCCACGACAGCAATGATGGGAGTCATGGACAAGAAGAGCAAAGTACAATAGGCAACAAGGATGCTGATACTGCCTTCTTCGTGTTCATGCCACCCCACCTCAAGACTGTCCATTCCAGATCTGTCGAAGCCAGGTGTTTCTCGATCTCAGCATGGAAACCTGCAGCTGCCGGAGAATCACAAGGCTTTTCAAACAACGAGGAATGTGTGCAGACTTTTCCTATTAGAAGCAAATTTGGAGACCCTTGCCTTAATTTTGTTTTCCATCAGGTCCGATTGAAAGACTCTCGGCGTGGCTTGCAGACGAGGATTTTGATCGAAACCGGTCTCTGCCCGTAGCCACGGTTTCCTTGGGCGTTGGTTCCAAGAAATTCAGCAAGATCCTCGCGAAATCTAAATCTGAGCAAACCCTACGAGTTCCCTTCCCAATCCTCATCGTGGCGAGAGCAAGAACGACACAAGGCTTCTTGCCTACTTTCGTTTGCTCCCACCGCACAAACTAGGCAACAAGTCCGAGAACCCCAAAGAAAAGCATCGTTTTACGAGGCAGGCAACGGCCGTACTGGATGATGCTGTCTGCGGAGGTGTAGCCTGACAGCAACTGGTGGACCGATCACCTTCACTTCTTGAAGGCCTCACGCTGCAGCGTGATGCTTGTTGTGATACGTGAGAAGCAAACGTGCAGCGCTGAAACTGTGTGAACCTTTCGGCAGAATATCTGTCACCAGCATGAGAATCTCAACGCTTCCCTTCGGATCTTTGGTCTTTCTTTCTTGCTTTTGCTTGAGTTACTTAGGTCTTCTTCTCTGCTTTGAATTTTGTCTTCATTCTTGGTTCAAGACATGCAGGGTGGTACCTGGAGCCCCGCAGGTCCCCAGCTTCACCAGGTACCGGCAGCCGGATCCCTGAGCTGCGTCGATGAAGGCGATCTCGTCTCGGACCTGCTGTTCCTGGGACCAGCACAAGTGTTGCTTGTAGAAAAGATCCAGGGCTTCAGGTATTCGAACTTGGATTCAACCCTGCTCGGCCAAGCACTACCATGCATCACCAGACTCAGAAGAAATGTCAAACTCCAGCCAGGGATCAGAATTTGAACAGCCCAGAAAGCAAGCAGTCACACCATCGAACGCAGATGCCAAAGCCGTCCGATCGCCCATGTCACCTGCAAGCACGCTGTTGCATGCTGCTTTGCCTGCGTGCTTCACTTTGCACAGCCAATCTTACAACCGCACTGGACACACAGCTTGGCGCCACCTTGAACACATGAGACGCCGGGAAGATTTGAGAGCTTCGACGCTTTCGCTGTGGACAGATCCCGTGACAAAACCTTCACAGCCTGCGATGATGCAACACAACGGTATGCTCTTAGAGCATCATTCCAAAGAAGCAACCTTTATGACGTGGGAACTCTAGGGGCCGTGCGAAGCCAGAAGATGACAGCGCTTGCACCACTGCGCAACCGACATTCCCTGTTCCTCCCCCGACAAGCACCACCATGGCTCAAGCGGATCACCAGAGCTCTCTTTTGCACTTTCCGGAGTAACAATGGAACTTCGAAAATGTGCAATTGGCCCGTCATGTCCTCTACACCTGTGGAGTGGTCCGGATTTGGATCTCGGAACAGTATGCGGTATGCACGATGGCTTCCACAATCATCTATATACTTCGACACATGCACGACGCATGAGCGCAAAATTTGTCGAAAGCCTCATCACTGAGCACCGCACAGACTTCTCGGTGCCCAAACGCGGCACTGATAAACTCAGATCGGGAACCATTTGCGGGCCAAACGCCTGCAGAAAAGTGCATCGATTTCCATTATCCTAGAAACAATTCTCCGCACTAACCAGGGCTGAGTCTCGCACCATGTGTTCGCACAAGGTTGTGGCTGCAAATAGCACTCATGTCGTATGCAAGCAATGCACTTCCCATCCTGCGCTAGAATCGACCAAGAATGCGCGCGATGGAAATCGGCCACATGTTGAAGCCAACCGCAGGTCATTGAGCACAATCTTGGTATCATGCCCTATGTATGTCGTCGAAGCCAAAGAAGCTTGAGCCATGCAGTACCACGTGAGTGCAGAAACTGACAGGAGTTGGGAGGAGAAGACTTTGGGTAGTGGCTTGGAGTTGTGGCAGATCCCATTATGGGCTCTGTGATTGAAGGTGAATTGCCCATCAAGACTGAAGACAAAAAAAAGGCGGAGGTAATTAGTCCATGACCTCAAAGTGTGAGCTCTTAACGAGGTATTCCCGGTACATGTCAGGACGTTTTTCCAGTAGTGTAGTTGATGGCAGAACATGTGATAGGTTTCAATTCTCAACCCTTTGAGCCTAAGGCTTCTAAACCCGAAACACTAAATCGCCACGCCCTTTCAAAACCCTAAATGAAAAAAGGTGCTTGGTACTGAGGGAGCGATCCAAGACGCTCTCAATAATCTGATGATGAACTATAGCCCCCCGGAGTGAGAGGGACTCGAGACGATGCTGCGGGCAATCACGTTTTGCATCATAGTGGCTAGAAGGTGCGCCTGGACTTGGGGAAGTGCCTAGATCACCCGCAATCCTTTTTCCGTGTTTCTTGTGGATGCACCTATAGACCCATCTGGCAAATTTAGTGGAAGGCACATGCGCAGCTCTCTTCCAGTCACTTGTGAACGTTCGACTGTTCAGGCACGTTGGCATGAAACTTGCAAGCTAATGAACAAAAAATTAAATCGAATGGCGTGACGCCCTACGCATGTGATACTTCTTCAATCTTAACAACAGGCATTCACGTCCCAACCGCGTGACCGTGAAAGTGTACTTCTCGCTTTTGAACCCGGATTCTGTGCGAGAGCTCCTACAGGATACCCGCAAAACTGGCTTGTTGTGACCGCCCGGCGAGCCATCCAAGATGTGACCAAAAGCTGCTCAGCAGCCTGTTTGTTGTGCATGTGGAAACCGCTGGAATTTGCGACCGTGCTGGGAGCTGTTGGATTCTCGCTCTTTGGGTGCGGACCTTTTCTAAAACCTGCTCGATGTCCGCCGTCACACTCTGGCAAGACACAAGCTCAAGCACTTCCTCAATTTTCGAATAAGCAATGGGATGCTCACGGTGCGCCGAGAGTGGCGTGATGACTCCTGCACATAGGCTACCAAACAACGGTTCCAACATGCTTGACGGAGGCATCAAGCTCGGGTCGGGTTTCAGGTTTAGGGATATCATTCGCAAGCCATGCATGACTGCTTCCCGCCGACGGTGCTAGTCGACATCCAACAAATTCTTGAGTGTGCCCTCATACGAAAATTCTGCATAAGAACACTTCGCACAGCTTCTATGCTGCGCCTGCTGCGACCCGCAAAGCAGTTGCACGGCGACTCGAATGCAGTTCAGCTCGAGAGGTTTCCATGGGGGAAGAAAAGGCCCTCTGCTTTGGTCTTCAAACGCATCTTCTCGCCATTGCAGGGTTTCAAACATGTTGATGCCCTTTGACACCGTCTGGCAGTCTGATTTGGTTCGGATCGTTGTTTGGAAGTTCACACTCACCTTCTCTTCCTCTTCGCGCGCTTGGCACGTGCTTAAGGTCACTCGCAGAGTGCTTAACTAAGAAAGGAGGCTGTCCTACGACTTCTCCAGTAACTTCCATACTTCAGCAAAACAAACCAAGCAGGCACATAACCACTTTGTCCCAGTCTTGTACCTCACAACACGAGCGAAAGCGAGGGTGGCAACAGCTGCAGAAAGCAACACGCACTTCTTCAGAAATGCCTCAATTTGCAGCATAGGCATGCAAACAAGACAAACTGCTTGTCAAAGTTTCGTGACGAATACTGGTCGCCTTCACAGAGTCTTCTTCGAGGCCGGTGCCATCATCCTTCAGGTGCAAGTCGTCAAAGCTAGATGGTTCAGAGTCGCGAACGTTTTTGGCAGGTACGGGGCCTAGTCGGCTGCGGCTGCAGCTCTCGGTCCCAACTAAACTAATCGAAACACAAACACAAGAAAACAGCGGTGTCACAGAGAAGCGAGTTCTTAAGTTACTGCAGCATGCGGACTTTGTCACAGCGGCTGTTCAGCAACTCGGCGTAAGTTCCTCTCAGCGCTTGGTAGAAGTGACAGTGGGTCGGCATCAAAGCCACCAACAAACCCTGCGGTTTCAGCGACGGTGCACGCATTTACACACTTTGCGTCAAGACAGAGTGCAGGGTGAAGAGAGCAACACCGTAACCGCGGATCTTGCTGAATTTCGGCCAAGACGGTCTAAAAGCTCGGAGCACGACGGCATGCATCCAAACATCCGAACCACGACGGTGCACTCCAAATGGCTCGCCAGTCCTCCGCACACGCTTCCGAAGCAGCGTGCGCCAGTTTTTCAAGCACTTTAGAGCTAAGATTGCGACCCCACGGCTTCCAGGAGTTTGAAGGCAGACATGGATGAGTGACACCGTTAAGCCTCTTTTCAGCCTTTGGAGGCTTTCAGTTCGAAGTCTTGTCCTTCGAATCCTTCGAAGCTCCTGCTCCTTCGTCCCCCTTGAAAGCCTTTATTCTCCCTTCGAAGCCTCGAAGCCTTGGTTCTCGGCTGGACAGCGTGTTGGAATGTTTGGACGTTCAGCGCACACCAGAAGCCATGGTTGTTCACTCGAACCTGCCACCTGGTTCTCTTCTCTCTATGCCAAGAGACTGCTTGATGGCCTTGCGTCGCCAGTTTTTCGATATGTGTGCTTGCATTTTGCATGTGCTGCCAACGCATCGGATTCTGTGGAGAGTGAGCCTTACTCTGATCCGAAATAATGGTTCTACCCGAAACCTCTTGGTTCCACTTGCCAACTTCTCAGGTGGGTTTCATTCTCGTGGGCTTTTAATGCGCGTGTCTGTCCCCATTCGGTGTTACCTTTTGAGCGCAGGCGGGTTTTACTTATCGCCTACAGCACCAAAGATGTTTGGATTCAAGTGCGGACGATCTTTCAGTTCTCTAAAATGTGGCTTTATTCTACCGACTCCGGCACCGTCACGATGCCTTCCTCGCCACAAGAACCTTTGCCATCTTCGGGCTGCCCAATCTTCTGATGTGACAGAGCCTTTGAAGACTCTCCAGCTGTGTGGGCCCCTCGACGCATGCAGGTTGGCGGCGAAAAACTTTCGGTTCCTCCCTGCACACGTACAACGGTCCCAGTTGCGTCCTGGGGCGACTTGTTCTGCGCTGCGCACAGTTGGACGACAAACGCTGCTTGAAAGTTCCTTTTCAGTCGGCACCCCAGGGTTCTAGGCTCCTTAGGCTCGCCTTTCCTGGGTGGTTCGGCCTAAGGCCCTTTCCTCCTTGCCGCCAACCTCTGCCACTGCTACCTTTGGTGTCTCTCGGACTCCTGATGAGTTCTTAGCATCCGTTCGATTCCTTTGCGCATGTGCCTGACGGGTTGCTCCGGAACTTGGGCTGTGTTCTCATTGATGGGCCTTTGCCAGTCATGCGACACCGGATTGACTTGCTTGCCAGGTGGACCGGCTGGGCAAACGAGCTGGCCGAACAAGAGAAATCACTCCACTTGTCTCTCGACCCTCGGGTCGAGACTGTAATTTCGGGGAAGAAGCTGCTGCTATTGGATCGCATTGCCCAATCGATGGACTGGCCCGATGTCCATCTTCTTGATGATCTTAAGCAGGGTTTCAGTCCATTTGGTTCTGCGCCCGTCACTGGTGTGTTCAAGCCTTCTTTCAAACCGGCTGAGTTCACGGAGGAAGAACTAGACAAAAGGGCTAAATTCTTGAGACCGGCACTGTGGGCCAAGATTGCTTTCGGCCAGTTCTGAAGAGACCGACGCTGAGCTTTGGCGCAAGACTCTGGAAGAGAGAATCAAAAGTCTTGGCTGAGCGGTCCTTACACGATGAGCTGACAGACCCTGGGGCCTCACTGAATCCCGTTCGAAGGTTTAGAAGGGGAAACTCAGGTGCATCGACGACCTCTCCGAGAACAGCATCAATTCCTCGTGGGAGGTTGCGGAGAAGGACCTCAAGGCCATGGACGAGTTGCTTTGGATAGTTTCTCGCTTGATGCAAGCCATAGCTGACAGGGGTGCCGTTAATCNCGAGAACAGCATCAATTCCTCGTGGGAGGTTGCGGAGAAGGACCTCAAGGCCATGGACGAGTTGCTTTGGATAGTTTCTCGCTTGATGCAAGCCATAGCTGACAGGGGTGCCGTTAATCTTGTGCTGTCTTCGGGCGAGATGGTGAGTGGTCCGCTGCACACAGTGTGGCGTACTAAGCCAGAGTCTGCCAGGCCTCTCCTGAAGTGCATAGACCTTGAATCAGCTTATAAACAGTTTGCGATTAGGCCGGCTGACAGCAAGCGCTGTGTTGTGAGCCTCAANCGTACTAAGCCAGAGTCTGCCAGGCCTCTCCTGAAGTGCATAGACCTTGAATCAGCTTATAAACAGTTTGCGATTAGGCCGGCTGACAGCAAGCGCTGTGTTGTGAGCCTCAAGCGGCCGTCGGATGGAGAGGCTGTTGGATTTATCTCCCACACGCTTCCGTTCGGATCCGTGGCGAGTGTGGGTCAGTTCAACAGGGTCTCCCGCTTGATTCATCGCATACTGGTTGAGTTGAGATGTTTGGTCTGCAACTACTATGATGATTATCCCGTTCTTGAGGTGAGCATGCTCGCTTCTAACACTGAGAAAACGATACGCAAGCTTATGCGCCTGTTGGGCTTTTCATGCTCCGAAGACAAGGAACTGCCTTTTTCGACTGTTTATGATCTTCTCGGGGTCCGTTTAGATCTTAGGTCTAAGGATTTTTCTTGCGTCCTTGTTGCAAATAAGCCCGACCGGGCCCGTGAGATTTCTGAGTCGGTTGCGCAAGTTCTTGCTTCAGGCCAGGTGGTTACCCGTGAGGTCGACAGCTTGTTTGGCAGGATTCAGTATGCGGACTCCCAGATCATGGGGAGGAGGGGCAAGCTCGCCCTCAGCACGCTTAGGAATCTCGGACGAGGCTCTGGAGCGCATCGCCTCACAGACTCGGATCGTGATGCCTTCGCGGTCTTGAAATCAAGGATGGAGTCAGGCGAGCCTAGGTGCATACAGGTAGGTCAGAGAGGCCCTTCCCTCGTTGTGTTCACCGACGGTGCGTGTGAGCCTAGTGCATCCGACCGTCCAGCGTGCACGGTGGGCGGCGTCCTGTATGCCAGGTGGAATGGTGCAACTAAGGTGCGCTTCTTTGGTGCTACCCTCAGTGACTCTGTGGTTGATCGCTGGATGGCCAGCGGAAAGAAGCACCTCATAGGTCTTGTGGAATTGTACGCCGTCGTACTTGCCAGATTTGTCNACTCTGTGGTTGATCGCTGGATGGCCAGCGGAAAGAAGCACCTCATAGGTCTTGTGGAATTGTACGCCGTCGTACTTGCCAGATTTGTCTGGGGCGACTTCCTTGACAATCGCAGGGCCTCATTCTTCATTGACCATGTTGGAGTGCTTTCTGCCCTTATCAAGTGCTCCTCTAGAGATGAGCTATGGAGGTCAGAAGATCAGAGAGAACTCTTTCGGCTACGACACGGAACGTAACCTAGGTACGCTCGTGTGCCATCTCAATCGAACCCTTCCGATCCTCCTTCGAGGGGCCTGTGGTCTTTTCCGATGTGTGAACAGGCGATCCGGGATTCTCCTTCGTGTTTCTTGACTAACGAGCTGCTTCGCTCGTCTTGACTTGGGGAGACTCTCCTCGCTTGCAGGCCAGTGGGCCGTGCCCAATGGGGCTTGCGTGCTTTGCCGTGGCATGCATGTTTCACGATTCGAATCCCAGATCGCATGTGCGAAAATCGTGCGGANTTGCCGTGGCATGCATGTTTCACGATTCGAATCCCAGATCGCATGTGCGAAAATCGTGCGGACCGTTGTCTCACAATTTCATATGTTTCTATATTTCCTTTTTCCCACATAAGTGTATTTGGAATATTACTTGTACTTCGCACGTATGATTATTGAAGTTTGATTGCGAAATCTAGCTCAGGGAATAAGCAGATTTAGAACGGCGCGGAGCAAAGTTCTTAATGTCTTATACCCGAGCGACGCTTTTTGGCATTGGCCAAAAACTCGATTTCGCAATCNGGGAATAAGCAGATTTAGAACGGCGCGGAGCAAAGTTCTTAATGTCTTATACCCGAGCGACGCTTTTTGGCATTGGCCAAAAACTCGATTTCGCAATCCTTTCAATTTTGAACATGTTTCATGATGTTTGGCATACGCATGTTTTTGATTTACCCTGCGGTTGTTTTCAATGCAGATGTCCCGCATTCGGGCCCAAGGGTGGGTGGGAAGGGAAACCCTCACGTGAAGAGCAAAATTTTTCTCCCGCCCGCCCGGCCCGGGGAGACTCTCCTCGCTTGCAGGCCAGTGGGCCGTGCCCAATGGGGCTTGCGTGCTTTGCCGTGGCATGCATGTTTCACGATTCGAATCCCAGATCGCATGTGCGAAAATCGTGCGGANTTGCCGTGGCATGCATGTTTCACGATTCGAATCCCAGATCGCATGTGCGAAAATCGTGCGGACCGTTGTCTCACAATTTCATATGTTTCTATATTTCCTTTTTCCCACATAAGTGTATTGGGAATATTACTTGTACTTCGCACGTATGATTATTGAAGTTTGATTGCGAAATCTAGCTCAGGGAATAATGCTTGCTTCCATCAAGATCTACTCATGCAGGACCTCCGGGCGGATGCACCATCCCAGGCCTTGCAGGCCATGCGACACGAGGCTGCCAACAGCATACGGAATGAAGATGATGCCAATACAGTGCTGCTGCAGGTCGCCCGCAAACATTATCCACCTCCACCACGAACTTCGCATCCTCCAGACCAACCGGAGGCTCTGGCTAATTGTGCAAAACACATGTGGGCCATCTTCAGACAGATGAAGGCACAGCGGCGCACCGCCAAGGGTATGCTGACGGCATGGCAGCTATGGGTACGTTTTCAGCAGGCGCATCGAATACATAAGCAAAGGTCTCGTCGGCGTACCAAGGACAGACGGGATGATGGACGTCAAGCGAGCTTGATAAGTCCTTATTTCTGAGCCGAGTGATTTTATGTTGTTTTGTTTTGAGAAAAATTTCTGGTTTGATGCTTTCCAGAAAGATGACGTTTTGATATCTTGAGATTTCCATGTACATGTGATTTCGTGCTGCAGTTGATTGAATGAGAATCAATAACACGACCGAAGTCTCGATGCTCGAAAGGTAGCATCAGAGAAATTTTTCGTGCTCTCTCGAGGCTTCTAAGCATTTCTAGTGGCCCTCTTGTGAGCCTTGTAACACCAGCTGCCCTTAGGGCCCGTGCAAGCTTGCCGGCGGGCAAGCGGATGGATGCTTGAGCCCGACAGCTCGGACTACGAGGGCTCCCCGCCATCTACTGTGAGCCTGGTCAGCAGGCACGTTCACAGCTTGCAGCTCCAGGTGCACACTCTTGAGGCCCACGTTGCGGCCTGCGAGAGGCGTATTCGCTTGTTGGAGGCGCAGGTCTTTGAATCGCGTCCCGGCGCGCCCGTCTCGTGGGCCCAGTTTCTTGTGCAGCCGCTTTCTCTTTGCTTCTTCCGCAGTGAACAATGAGTGCGCCTCCTCCGCCTTCTTCGGGGGGTGGTGCGTCGTCGTCGGCCCAGGCGGCAGGTGATCGGCAGGTCCCTTTGGAAAGCAGTGCCTGGCAGCAGGGATATCTTCGTATGTTGTCTGATGCTTCACATGAAGGATTAAAGAACCATACTTTGCATCTTCCNTCCCTTTGGAAAGCAGTGCCTGGCAGCAGGGATATCTTCGTATGTTGTCTGATGCTTCACATGAAGGATTAAAGAACCATACTTTGCATCTTCCTTGGGAGACGGGAGTTAGCCGAGAAATTTTTGGGAAGATTAGGAGGGTTCCGGAGTTTGTGAAGCACCCATATCCTCCTATAGCCCCGCCGGCAGTCCTTGATTCCAGTGCAGATGCGGCGACCTCAGCTGGGGATCTTCCCCCTTCTAGCCGAGGCCTACCTCTGCTCCAGCATCAGCCCATTTACATGTCTGCCATCAAACTCAGCAGTGACCTTAAGCCCCCTCGTCGTACTTCAGATGTGTGCA
>BGNK01002271.1:785-13403 GCA_003297005.1 Symbiodinium sp. clade A Y106
TCCGCGGCCCCCCCCTTCCCCCCCGCTCCATGGTCTATGGTCCAGGATGCCCCCCCTCCTGTGGGATGGAGTGTGGGTTCCCTCTTCCCCCTGTGGGGTAGTTGTGGGGGTTTTGGGGTTTTGGGTCTAGCTTAAGCTTTTGAGTTTGGGTTTTTGGGTTTTGGGTTAAAAGGTATAAGGCTTCGACAAGGGCTTAGGGAGGGTTTGGGGTGTAGGTTCGTTGGGGTTGACAGTTTATGTCTGGTTTAGGCTTAGAGCCGGCATTTAGGCGGGGTTTAGGGTTGGGTGTAGGGTTTGAAGTTCACGTTAAGGTTAATAAAAGTAGGAGCAGGCGCTACTGCGCTACGTTATAGGATTTATGGCTTGCGTAGGGCGTGCGTACTATGCTGGCCTGGTCTGTGACGCCTGGCCGTTTCTCCAGCTGTAGCTCCAACGGGCCCCAACCCCTCTCCGCACACNATACCATTGGGGGGGGGGGGCTGGGAACGCCAGACGCCTGACCATATATATATATACATATATAGATATATATATATGTATCATCAACAGGTGAGCATGTATAGTTATGTTTTCGAGTGCAAAACGAAATTCAGGAAGGATGGAAGAGCATGCGACAGTTTACAGCTTTTCACACTTTTCGAAGCCGAAGGAAACGATCGAAGAGCAAGGAAGATACCGAAAGGAGGTGAAAGGAATTGTATCCAGATTATTTGTTCTTGCCTGTTGCTGGTGATGAACTATGTTTGGGAATTTTGTGTTTTCGGCTGACTTCAGCAAGGAGACACTGCACAAAAGGGACAAGGTCTTGTCAGTCTTGTCGGGGCAAAGGTCGTTGCTCTCAGCACAGCCAACGTCGCAGTGTCGTTCGGATGGTTGGACCTGCTCGTGCAACCATTCCGGCAAGGCCCGGACAATTTGCATGCATGCGAAAAAGGAAAACAAAACAGTACTGTTTGATTCGTGGGGCCGCGTCACGATGGTGGCATGAACATTGGTTCCGGGTCGTGGGTCGTGTTCCGAGATTCGTGACAAATTCCTGTGCCCTGGTCTTTCGGGATTCGACGCTTGAGTGTTTGTTTCTGCACGCATTTGTGATCCCGTTTGCTGGAGGTGCGGGGGAGAGAATTGAAAATTGACGGGGGCTCGGAGTCGCGAGGACCACCTCTCCGACGCCCTTTCGACGCGGCTCAAGGCCGAGGCGAGAGTGCTGCCAGGAGATGTGCCGACTTCTGTTTGTTGCGACCTGGCGACGTGTAGACCTTTGGGCAGGTCAGCCGTGCAGACTTCAATCCCACTCTCGTGGAGTCGCAAAGCAAAGCAGCGAAATTCATATGCAACTGGCTGCGAGCTCTCGCTGCCTACGACGAGGTGGCGGTGCCGCGTAGTAGTTAAGTGGCAATCTCGGATGGTGTTGCCTGTGATGTGTCATGCGTGTCCGTGTCAGAGCACCCGGTTCCCAGGATAATTTGGGGCTTTAGGATCTGTTCGATCAGAGGATCACCACACGCTGAAGAAAACGTGTAGTGGCCTCCAGAGCCCTCCTTCAGCATACTGCCAAAGACCAAGATTAGGGCCTTTTTGGCTGCATGCTGCTTCGCTTGCAGGTCTACCGTTCCACTGCCGGCTTGCGCGACCGAGCCGGCCAGACGGAGTCTGAAGCTGAAGCAGCACGTCGAGAGTTGGCAAGCAAGCAGGCTAGCCCCGCACGGCACGGATTTGGGATCTCCTTTGTTGTCATGCTTGTGAAAACGGTTTTGGGCAGGCAGAGTTGAAGAGCCTTGAGGACAAGGCAAACGGAGCAAAGCGCAAACGCGGACCCGTTCGAGCGGCGGCTTGGCTGCTTTGGCGCAGATTCCGTTTGAACGGCGGCGAGGCAATGGAGCCCGCGAAGATGCTCGAGGAGGCTCAGAGTCAAACGTACGGCTCCTGACCGCCGACTGCTTTTGCCATCATGGTTTCTCGTGAGTCTTCTGCCAAGGGAAATCCTCATGAATGAGTTGGATGCCGGAGCAAAACGAACCGGCTTGGTGAGCCAAGTCTTGCATGGAGGCACGTGGCGACTTGGAGGTCTTGGGTGCGTTGTAACATCCATGCAGACTGTTTCGGAGCCCTGAGCTGTGTTGACTCCGAATCTTCCGCTGCTTTCGAGTAAGCAGCTTCGTGCTAGAGACGGTAGAGTCCGAAGCCCAAAAAGCCAACACACCAACCTTACTGAATCCAAGACTCGAGCATAGGCGCTCCGGAGCCTCTCAGACTCTTTCAGCTGAGGCCTCTTTGCTGAACAGGGATCTTGGGAGAAGCAGCTGGCTGCACTCACACGCTCCTCTGAGTCTTTGCCGGGAGAGTGCGACCCAACGGCACGGAAGTGTGCACGGAATAGAATCCCTGTCCGAGTCTCCTCTCTCCCAGGTATGTTTGCCGCGGTTTGTTTGGCCTACTTGGGCCCCGTGGCCCCTGCCCGACGCCCTCTCTGGGAGGAATCCTTGAAGAATCTCTGGGCCGAGCTTCCCGGCAAGGACACGTCAGGCCCTAGGTCCCCAGGGGTCATCCTAGGTCCTAGGAGGTCCCTAGGAGGTCCCTAGGAGGTCCCTAGGAGTCCCAGGCTCATCTGCACTCTGCACTATCCCTCCTTGAAATTCTGAAAGCCCCAGCTGAAGCCTGCATTTCAGAACGAATTGATGGGGCTCCTGTGAAGCGCTTCAATAGTCTGCAACACAAAGCATGAGCCTGATGACGTGACCTTAGGTACGACTTCAATTTCTCGGAGCCGGTACATCATCAGTGGGAGTTGGAGTCGGTACGCAGTTGGGACGAAGATGTGGATGTGGACCCGAGTGGCTCAAACGTCGATTCAGATTCAGTGTCTTTGCTGCAGTGATTCGTGTAGAAATTCAGTAAAGACTTCATTTTGCCGAGGAACGTGGTGCACCGGGAGATGGGTCCTTGTGGACTCTGCCCAGCTTTCTGTTCGACGAAGTGTCTGAGCAAGAGTGGAATGCACAGGGCTTGCCCGCTGCACTGGCGGTGAGTGCGGCTCTGGCCTTGAAAGTACCCTTCATGCCGCTGTGCTTGGACCCGCATGAGCAGGCAGGACAGGAGAGGCAGAGGGAACGGAAATGTCTTGCTGCCGGCTTAAAGGCTTGCTTACGGCCTTACGGCAGGCGTGTCGCTGGCTGCGGAAGGTGATCCCATCGCTGACGGTGACGCATGCCGCGAGCCCGAAGCTGGGCCAAGCTCTGACAGCTTGCCGTCAAGAAGGCAACACCGGCATGGGGGGAAGACTCTCGAAAGGTTGGAAGTGAACAATTCATACTGAAAGACTCACATACATACGTACATACATACTTACTTACTTGCTTACTTCCTTACATACATTGTATATATATATATACGTACGTGTCTATATATATGTATGGGCGTATATGTGTATGCAGACATGTGTACATGTATTCATGGAAAAATGTAAAGCTGTATGCATGTATAAATGTGCATATGTGTTTATACGTAGGACCTTTATGTACTATTTGCCGGGTATGTTTCCCTTCCAATATTGTGTTACGAGTGTTAAGGAAGGCCTTTTAACAATTTGCCTTTTAACAATTTAGAAGGCCCTCTAAAAGTTTGAACGGCCCTGTACAATCTTAAAAGGCTCCTTAAATTCTTTCAAGTCCTGAAAAATCTTTAAAATTTTGAATGAATATACAACATTTTGGGGCCAGGCAGCGGCCCAGAATTTTAAAAATCCTCAAAATCCTTAAAGTGTTGAAAAGCCAACGTCTGCCTTTCAAAACTTTAACTTTAAGGAATTCTAAGGGCCTGGTAAAAATTCAAAGGCTTTTTAAAATATTAAGCGGCCCTTCGACATTTTAAAGGCCCTTGGAAATTTGAAAGGCTCCTCAAAATTCTTAAGATTGAAAACCGGACACAGGCATTTCAAAATGTTAAGGATGTTAAGGATTCTTTAAAATTGTAAATGGGTGGCCCCAAAACATTTACTTTTACGGGTTTTAAGCAATTTAAGGGCCTTTAACAATTTAGATAGCCATTTAAGCATTTAAAAGGTCCTTAAAATTTTTAACCTGCCCTTCAAAAAATTTAAAAGGCCCCTCAAATTCTTTCAATTCCGTCACATTTGACAAACTTGTGCGTCCCGTAGGCTTCAGTGTGTCCAGCTGTGACCGACAGGGGCCCCTTGAGCTCAAGTGTTGCCGTGCAAAAGGTAGTGTCGTGCGAGTGATTGAACCATACCCACTGCGCTTTCGGTGCTCCGCTTTGACAGTTGGCACCGGAGCTTCCAACGACCAGGGCCACAGGAAACCATGTCCGGCGAGCCCTGAAATTTTGGCGAGCAGCGTGCGCACTGAAAGGATTCGAGTACCCGCACGACTACACGAAGGAATGGAAGGGGTACTCAGAAGATGGTCAGATCTACAAGCAGCACTACGTGACAGGAGAGAAGATCTGGGTCGATCGCGACTGGACTTACAAGCACGAGAAAGGAGGAAAAGGCAAGAAAGGAAAAGGAACGAACAAAGTAGAAGAGGAAAAAGCAAAAGCAGCAACGCCAAAGGAGAGAGCAGCTTCGTCAGGATTTGTTCCCCGTGACGAAGATCGCAAGTACGGGGAAGAGATGGACAAACAGTTTGAGGAGCAGAAAAAGAAGGAAGCTTGCCAGAAAGAAGCTCGAGGAAGCAGCAGCAGAACAGGGGAAGAGAGACGCAGCAGCAGCAGCAGAGAAGAAGAAGCAAGAGGAGAAAGCCGCAGCAGAAGAAGAGGAAAGGAAGAAGAAGGAAGCAGCAGCAGAGGAGAAGAAGCGTAAGGAGAAGGAAGCAAGGAAGAAGAGAGAACAGGACCAGAAGGACACAGCAGCCCACGTTGCAAGGAAGCAAGCAGAGAAAGAGGAAGCCTCAGCAGCAGCAGCGTCGGGAAGCGCCGACAGTGAGAGGATCAAGAACTTAGAGAAGATGATGGAGGAGATGATGAAAGAAAGGAAGGCAGACAAAGCAAGGATTGAGGAGCTGCAGCAGGAAGTGGAAAGCAGAGGATCAGCAGCAGGATCACAAGCACCATCAGCAGAAGAGGAGCCAGAGGAGCCAACAGGAGCAGAAGCAACAGAGCCAGAAGGAGAGGAAGACAAGGACCCACAGCTAGGCTACCCAGGGCCAAAGAAACCAGAGTACTTCGTGAAAGGACGAGGAAAAGATGGAAGTGAAGGTTGGTTGTTTGCAGTCTACAGCTTCCAAGGCACCAACTACCAGTGGAAGTGGAGTGAAGAGACCAAGCTCTGGTACTGGTTTGCAGGAGAAGGAAAAGGTTGGAAGAAAGGCTCCAAGGACCTCAAAGGGAAAAAAGAAGTGTGAAGGTCAGACAAAGCAGCTCGCGGACTACCTCAAGTACCAAAAGGAGCAAGGCAAAGGAAAGAAAGGAAAAAGTGAAGGAAAGTCACAAGCCAACGGAAGCAGAGGAAGTGAAGAGCCAGAAGTCGTAGTGGTCGACGACGGTGACGAAGAACCGGAAGGAGCAAGCTTCCAGTGAGGTCAAACGAACGAGGCAGTGAAACCAGCAACTTGCAGGAAACGTGGTAGTGAGACCCTTTTGTAGGTCAGGAACCTTGTGAGAAGTTTTCTTTTGTACAGCGAGCACTCATGGAGAGAAGTGCGAGTGAACGGAAACGTGTGCGTAGAGGAACAACTTTTGTTTGCAAGTGGAAAGGAAGTGCAGCGTGTGTACTGTGTTGTGAAGGAAGAGTCGGAGTCGCCTCAGTCGAGGAACTTTCGCTAACTCCGAAGGCGGGGTGTTAAACATTCTGCCAGGAACAGTACCACTGCTAGTGCAGTGTAGTTAATGTAAAGGAACAGCCGAGTCACGACCGTGGCGTGCAGGCTCGAGACCCCCGGACACAGTGACGCCCAGGAACAAAAGTGTCCGGAAACGTAGTGAAGCCCGTTCCTTAACAAAATTCCCAAAAAATGACTTCGACAGAGTAGGATCGGGAGAAAATTACAAGAGACCTTGAATAGGAATATAGGAATACTCTCTGCTCATAGGAGAATAGACGTAGGGCCAATGGCAGGAGAGAATGGGCGATGCATATGTAGGAGTAGGACCAGGAGTAGGATCGACACCAGGGGTGGGAAAAAGGCAATGAAAGAGAACTGATTTTCAATGAGTTGTATTGATTTTCAAGAGAGTAAGAGTAAGAGAAGGAGAATAAGAGTGGGAGAGTAGGAAGGTAAGTGTAAGAATAGGAGAAGGATTAGAAGAGTAGCAGAACAGGACAGTACGAAAAACAGTAGCAGATTGTTGCACAGACCCTTACACTCTTACTCTTCTACTCCTACTTTCTGTTTCCGTTCTCCCACTGCCATTCTGCTACTCCTACTCTTGTATTCGATTTCTCCTGGTACGACTCTGCTACTCCTATTCTCCTATTCAACTTCTACTCCTGCCTTCCGCCTCTCCTACTCCAATGTATGACTCTCCTCTCTTACTTTGCCTTTTACTAACTCTCCGTTTCTTATTTGCATATACATTCCCATCCTCCGACTCCTACCGTCTAATGCCGCTACTCATGCTCCTGCTTCCTCCGCCCCCTTATCCTCCTACTTCTTGTTCTACTCTCATTCTCTTGGTCTTATTCCAACTCCCTCATGTCCAAGTCTAGACTCCTTGTTCTATTCTCTTACTCCTACTCTCTCAATTTATCGACAGAATCGACAAATAAAGACAAATAAAGACAAATTAAAGACAAAGAAAGACAAAGAAAGACAAATTAAAGACAAATTAAGACAAATACAGCCAAATTAAAGACAAATACATACAAATAAAGACAAATAAAGCCAGATTACGACAAATAAAGACAAATCAAGCCAAATAAAGACAAATAAAGCCAAATAAAGACCAATACAGACAAATAAAGACAAATAGAAACTTTCAAAGTTTTTAAAAGTTTTAAAACAATTCCAGACGCCGGAGGATGAAGAAGACCTGGCACAGGGGGGTTTAGGGTTAGAAGGCAGAGTGCTGTAATAGGGTTTAAGGATAATGAAAGGGTTATGGTTTCGGGTTCAGGGTTTAGAGTTTCAGGGTTTTAGGATGGCCATTGCTGAAGGATGTCGCTCTTTTCTAAGTTGACCACAGTGTCCAGCGAATCATCTTCTGGATGAAACGACACCGTCTGGCACTCTGCCTTCCCTCTGGCACTCTGCCTTCCGTGAAAACACCTTGAATTAAATTCAGCCACCAGCCAGGCTCCCATAGCTGTTCAGGTTCAGGTGCTTTGACCCTACTGGAACGCCTCTGACTCTGAAAAATATGGCGGCTTCTTCACAATCATCAAGAGATGGCTTCCGGCTGCAATGATATATTGTCGGCTCAGCTTGCCAGCGACTTCCCAGACATGGAGAATCCTTGCTACAACTGTGCCCTCCACGGGCTTGTTGGCAGACGGATAAACATACCGGACCCTTCCTCCCTCCTCATATTTCTTCTCGATCCTGTAGCCAAGTACTGTTTCCTCGTCCTTGTCCTGACGGGACAAAAGATTCAGGACTTTCAGCCAATCTAAGTCCGCCGGCCATTCGTTCCGGTTTTTGAGCACAGCGTTCCAGTCTTTGTCTGCTTTTTCATGCTCGTCGGCGCAATAGATGTTAGCGAGTGTAGCCCAGAAGCAGCCACCAACAATGACTTTCTCCCTCTCCAAAATCTTGAACCGCAAGCTGATGTCTTGGGCAGTGTGCACAGGGGCTCCATAGACCTGCGCAGCCTGCGCTCGCTCATCTGGCACTCTGCCTTCCTCTCGCTCCTCTGACATGGCCATGGCTTTCTGTCGGACTGGACTGTTGCTAGATGGGACCAAAACTTGCTTCTGTTCAGGCTTGTTAAGGTTATACCGTGTCGTTGCGGAACTAGGCGCCGAGAACTTGTAGCACTGCAGAAAATTAAAGCCATAATTTAAGAGCCTCCGGCTCAAGCCACCGATCCCGTAGGAGTCAGAGGAAAGGACGAAAGGGTTTACGAGACAGAGAAGATTAGCATGGCTACTGCGTAAGGATGACACGCACAAATGGAGAACTGTACCAAAGCAAGCAAGCCCCTTGGAACGATACAGAGAGGATTAGCATGGCTTCTGCGTAAGGATGACACGCACAAATCGAGAACTGTACCAAAGCAAGCAAGCCCGTGGAACGATACTTACAGAGAAGACTAGCATGGCCCCTGTGCAAAGATGACACACACAAATCGAGAAATGTACTCCGGCTCGCTCCTGCTGCTGGCGGAGACGCTGCGTAGTAGTAGCAGTGGCAGAAGTAAAAGTGGACAAATTCGATGGCAAAGCACTGCATTGGGCAACTCTGACGAAGTTGATCCGATGCAGATAGATCTGACGAAGTTGATCCGATGCAGGCTAGTAGTAGTAGTAGTAGTAGTAGTAGTAGTAGTAGTAGTAGTAGTAGTAGTAGTNGGGCAACTCTGACGAAGTTGATCCGATGCAGATAGATCTGACGAAGTTGATCCGATGCAGGCTAGTAGTAGTAGTAGTAGTAGTAGTAGTAGTAGTAGTAGTAGTAGTAGTAGTAGTAGTAGGAGTAGGAGTAGGAGTAGGAGTAGGAGTAGGAGTAGGAATAGGAGTAGGAGTAGGAGTAGGAGTAGGCGTAGGCGTAGGCGTAGGCGTAGGTGTAGGAGTAGGAGTAGGAGTAGGAGTAGGGTAGGAGTAGGAGTAGGAGTAGGAGTAGGAGTAGGAGTAGGAGACAGTAGCCATGGCAGTAGTGGCAGGAATAAAAGTAGACAAATTCGAAGGCAAAACACTGCATTGGGCAACTCTGACGAAGTTGATCCGATGCAGATAGATCTGACGAAGTTGATCCGTTGCAGGCTAGTAGTAGTAGTAGTAGTAGTAGTAGTAGTAGTAGTAGTAGTAGTAGTAATAGTAGCAGCAGCAGCAGCAGCAGCAGTAGTAGGCGTAGTAGTACTAGTAGTAGTACTAGTAGTAGTAGTAGTAGTAGTAGTAGTAGTAGTAGTAGGAGTTGTAGAAGTAGTAGTCGTAGTCGTAGTAGTACTAGTAGTACTAGTAGTACTGGTAGTACTAGTAGTANTAGTAGTACTAGTAGTAGTAGTAGTAGTAGTAGTAGTAGTAGTAGTAGGAGTTGTAGAAGTAGTAGTCGTAGTCGTAGTAGTACTAGTAGTACTAGTAGTACTGGTAGTACTAGTAGTACTAGTAGTACTAGTAGTACTTGTAGTACTAGTAGTACTAGTAGTACTAGTAGTACTAGTAGTACTAGTAGTACTAGTAGTACTAGTAGTGCTAGTAGTACTAGTAGTACTAGTAGTACTATAGTAGTACTAGTAAGTAGTACTAGTAGTACTAGTAAGTAGTACTAGTAGTACTAGTAAGTAGTACTAGTAGTACTAGTAAGTAGTACTAGTAGTACTAGTAAGTAGTACTAGTAGTACTAGTAAGTAGTACTAGTAGTACTAGTAAGTAGTACTAGTAGTACTAGTAAGTAGTACTAGTAGTACTAGTAAGTAGTACTAGTAAGTAGTACTAGTAAGTAGTACTAGTAAGTAGTACTAGTAAGTAGTACCAGTAAGTAGTACTAGTAAGTAGTACTAGTAAGTAGTACTAGTAGTACTAGTAAGTAGTACTAGTAAGTAGTACTAGTAAGTAGTACTAGTAAGTAGTACTAGTAGTACTAGTAAGTAGTAGTAGTAGTACTAGTAAGTAGTACTAGTAGTACTAGTAAGTAGTACTAGTAGTACTAGTAAGTAGTACTAGTAGTACTAGTAAGTAGTACTAGTAGTACTAGTAAGTAGTACTAGTAGTACTAGTAAGTAGTACTAGTAGTACTAGTAAGTAGTACTAGTAGTACTAGTAAGTAGTACTAGTAGTACTAGTAAGTAGTACTCGTAGTACTAGTAAGTAGTACTCGTAGTACTAGTAAGTAGTACTAGTAGTACTAGTAAGTAGTACTAGTAGTACTAGTAATACTAGTAGTACTAGTAGTACTAGTAGTACTAGTAGTACTAGTAGTACTAGTAGTACTAGTAGTACTAGCAGGAGAAATAGTAGTAGTAGTAGTATTAGTAGGAGTAGTAGGAGTAGGAGTAGGAGTAGGAGTAGGAGTAGGAGTAGGAGTTGGAGTTGGAGTTGGAGTAGGAGTAGGAGTAGGAGTAGGAGTAGGAGTAGTAGTAGGAGTAGCAGTAGTAGTAGTAGTAGTAGTGGTAGGAGTAGAAGTAGTGGTGCTAGTAGCAGCAGCAGTCGAAGTAGTAGTGGGAGTACGAGAAAGAAGGAGGTAAAGTGTGCCTCAAACGGCGGAATTCGCGCCCATGGAAAACGGTGCTGGCCACCCTCCCCCCCCTCTCCCTGGGCCACCTGGAGGTTCCCTCCAAACCCATCCAGCACGCCGCCAGGGTCGGCGGATGCGGGAGACTGTGCGTAAGGCGCTCGAGCGTTAAAACCGCGCGTCCTCGTAGCCGTCCTTGTAACTTCTTGTGCTTGACACGATGCAGTGTGCTCCGCTAAGGAGGTAGGCATCTGACGAAGTTGGACCGATGCGGCTTTGCAACAGTAGCCATGGTAGTAGTGGNCGCTAAGGAGGTAGGCATCTGACGAAGTTGGACCGATGCGGCTTTGCAACAGTAGCCATGGTAGTAGTGGCAGGAACGGAAATGGACAAATTCGAAGGCGAAGCACTGCATTGGGCAACACTGACGAAGTTGATCCGATGCAGATAGATCTGACGAAGTTGATCCGATGCAGGCTAGTAGTTGTAGTAGTAGTTGTAGTAGTAGTAGCGGAGCTCCCGGGAAAACCGGTGTGCTTCACACAGGTGAAGGTGACCGGAGTCTCTCCGGCACACTTCACACAGGTGAAGATACCCGGAAGAGAATTCTCCCGGGGCTCGATCCGNAAAAGGCTTCTGGACAGAGATCGCCTGAAGGATCCAACCAACGGAGTGAAGTACTTCAAGAGCTTCCTGCGGCCGCTCTTCGTGAAGGGAGCAGCAAACGTTTTCCTCTACCGCTTCCAACAGTTCATGAACACGCACCGTGGGAATGGAGACATGCTTCGTTGGATTACCAGGTTTCAGCTCTCTGTTAACAGAATGCAAGAAGCGTGGAATGACACTTACATCCCGATCACGGACCCAAACAATGCCGAGGNGGGAATGGAGACATGCTTCGTTGGATTACCAGGTTTCAGCTCTCTGTTAACAGAATGCAAGAAGCGTGGAATGACACTTACATCCCGATCACGGACCCAAACAATGCCGAGGTCAGAGCTTTCGTTACTGGACTTCCAGAAGAAGAACAGGCAGAACTCACGCCGGAACAGGCGATGGAGAAAGCCAACAATAGGCTCAAGGACCAGCATGCCCGGACGATTCCGATTACGCCAAACCTCGTGGCTCTCATCTTTGTCTCACTTAGTGACCTCACGCAGGACCAGAGACAGGTGTTGACCTCGCTGATGGCACATCGGAACCGGGTACTCGCTGACTACAATACCGCCGAATTGCGNGTGACCTCACGCAGGACCAGAGACAGGTGTTGACCTCGCTGATGGCACATCGGAACCGGGTACTCGCTGACTACAATACCGCCGAATTGCGTGAAGTCTACCTCGAGATCTTCTGCACGGCCAAGACTACCGTCGACAATCCTCTCCTCGCTCCTTCCGGACACGGTGGCCGCAAGACGTTCCTGGTGATCGAAGAAGGACATCTGGATGGTTCTGAGGGCTACTGGGTCGAGGACGAGGACGATGGAGCAGAAGGGTTCCTTGAAGCAGATGAGGACGCCTTCTGGATCTACGACGAAGAGAACTACTCATGGTTTCAGCGGCGTTTCCAAGGCCGCAGAATGAAGCGCGGATTCAAAGGCCGCCGAAAGGGAAAAGGCAAAGGTGGCAAGGGATCTTCAGGAAAGCGCTTCTTCAAAAGGAAGAAAGGCAGGTCAAACCTTGCCGATGACAATCCCGACGCGTGGCAGACGACAGATGGACAATGGCAGGACAGTCAGTGGCAAGATCAGTATTGGGATGACTGATCCTGGTACGAGTCCGAGGAGTCATATGCCGCAAAGGGAAAAGGAAAGAAAGGAAAGAAAGGAAAGAAGGGAAAAGGCAAGGGCAAGTTCAGCAAAGATGGAAAAGATGGGAAGTCCGGAAAGGATGGACAGTCCCAACTTGCCGAAGCCGCTCCTAGCAGTGTTGCTGCTGCTACGACCTTCTATGCCGAGTACATCAACCCTTTGAACTTTTCCTTCATGGCCACCGAGGACAAGACGGAGGAAGCCTTCATCTCTCAGCCCTCAACGCCAACCGCGATGGTGTTGGATTTGGGATGCACGAGAGCTATGGCTTCCCGGGTGGCTGCGCAGGACCTGATGAAGTTCTGCGATGACAATCCGAACTGTGGTATTTGGTACACCATAGCTGAGACCACATCTCAGTTTACCTTTGCCAACTCCGAGTCGACTAAGTGCAAACAGAAGTTGATCATTTGCATGTACGACCGAGAGTACGCAGTTCAGTCGACCGAGTTTGACATTGTGGAGCAGGGACACGTTCCGATCCTGATGTCCTTGCCTCAGATGCGCAACTTGAGGTTCCAGTTC